>JANHFL010003348.1:0-25159 GCA_032468155.1 Oxyrhabdium leporinum
TCCTTCCAATTCTGTAATTCTGTGATAGGCCACTAATAATTACTAGTCATGTATAAATATCAATCCCTATCTGTACAAATATGTGCATTTAAGCACTTAAGTGCAATTTTAAAGTCAAAATAGATTTTCTAAAAGATTCAAATAAAAATTCAAATCAGATTCAAATCTGATATTAATTTTGGGGGGGAAATCTTTTTAAAAAATAATTATAAAAGGTAGTCTCCTCTGTTAAAAAGGATGGATAGAGATTTGCATCTTTATATGAACATATTTTAAGTGTTCCTAGAATAAGAGCCATTCCACTTAGTAAGAATAATTTTTAATTGCCACATAATATAAATAGAAATGAATAAATAAATGGGCAGAACCTGGGACGTGGTCAGAAAGAGAGACCTTTTCACTGGGGTATAACCACATCAGGATTTATTGAATAAGCAAGGGAGAATTGCCTCTAAATGCCGTCCTAAAGGAAAAACAGCGAAAACGATTGAAAAGACATTGCAAAGACATTGATCTAATTTCATGAGCTGAAAACAGTTGCATGTCCCTATGGCTCCAGGTTCTCTTGTGGTCTTGGAGCTATTCCGGCAATAGTTTATATTATTGGTTTCCTGCCATTTTGAAGTAAGAGTACTCCAAAACTGGAATCTAACCCACTGTTGGGCTAAAGCCATAGAGGCACTTTCATTAATCATACTGGTATCATTTAATTGTCAATCCAATGTAAAGTTTTCAAAATTGTCTGTTAGCCAGTCTTTCCTCTTCTTCAAATGTATGCCTCATTTATGAGAGACAGAAAAAGATTATTACAATCCTCTCTTTCTATGAGAAATATTGAAGCTACAGAGCAATCACAGGATAATGCTCAAGACTAGGAGAGTCTCATGCCCTCCAGGCTTAAAGCTGTAATATAGGTCACAGCAACTCACAGTGAGCGCAGCCTGAGTATATGGCTTTCAGAAAAGGTGGGACTGATGGCTGGCTGGCTGCTTGGCCCAGCAAATAATAATACAGTCATTCATGATCAACAAAGCCAAAAAGGCTTTTCATGGCCTAAGGGAACACCACATGATCAACATTATCACAGCATAGTTGCAGCTCAGCTGGTTTACTGAAATAGGCAAATGTTGTAACTACTTTTTACATTTTACACTGCAGTTACTTTTATTATTTTAACATTCACAGATGAATCCATGTCTCCATGTCCTCTTTATGTGCTAATTTTATACTGTTTCATAATGTTATGGTGCTGTAATCTCATACATTATTACTATTATAATATTATACTGATTCTTTGTAATAATGAGGTTGGGAAAAAAGGACAACTGTTTCTCTGGGCAGTTTAAAATATCACACATTACAATATAAATATCCATATAATATATAATGGTATAAACCATCAGGTTTCTAAAAATCAAAGATAAAATAGATGAAAAATATATAGAATGAATAAATAGCACATAAAACAAAAAATCTAGAATTCCAATATGAAACAGTCATTAAATCAAACTCGGTACAAAACTATGAAAACTAGGAAAAGTGAATTGAAATTGTACTCGTCTCCCTGGGAAGCTCATTCCAATAGCAAAATCTTCAAATGGAGAAAATCCTCTTTTTTTGTAATTCATTAAAAATGATTCTCCTCTATGTCCAGAAACTTAACTTTTATCCATACATTTAGAGAATGTTGCTTTAACACTTTCCAAAATTATCCAAACTCAAGTAGACTACCCTTTCTCCTAATTATGTCTCTTATAACCACAAAATTGTGCTCTTCCTTTTAGAAATAGGTATTTCTAAAATGAAACAAATATTGTTACCTGTAGAACAGCTGCAAAAATCAATATAATTAACTACAGTTTGGCATCTACTAAAGTCTGGATTTTTGCAACATAGATTTGGTAGCCCCATTGGGTCCACTCCAGTACACATAACAAAGTAGCTATGTGTAATATTTATCTGATATAGTCTCCAAAAGAAGAGAAATGCAGAAAAAATAAATACATCCTTTTCATCTGCTAAATTATCTGTATAAGTAATTACAGTGTAAACAATTACTACAATTGCTATACGTATATATTGAATACATTCAAAGTGAAGAAATTGTACCAGGTGTTCTTTATGTCTTCTTAATCTCTTCTTCTGTGTTAATCATTATTGAGCAATTCAAGCCTATAGTGTGTTCAATACTTTCTTCCTGATTTCTACCTAAATGAAAGAACACTGCCTTAAAGAAGAGCTGTTTTGTATAAATTAGTGCATCTTGCTTGTTTTCCTAGCCCAAACTTTCTTCTATAGGAGTGAGGAAACTGTGTCCATGTTCTTCACTGAGGCTGCTGGGAGTTGTAGTTGTGCAACATTTTAAAGTTCCAAGTTCCCAATTCTTTCAGTAGAGGAAGTAATTTCCAAATGAGAAATAAGAAGGAAGAAATAATACAGATGTTCCTTGATCTCTGGTTCAATTGTTCAGTTCAGCTGGATTGCAAACCTGAGATTTACTGATACAGGGAGAAGAAAGTGAGCATTTGAGACAACAAAAAACTTGTCTTCAGATTAGGAGATGGCAATCTTTTCAAGCAACTTGGTTGATCTTATGTTTTGATGTGGCTGTTATTGTTATTGTTTAAAATTACAATTTGGGTTACATTATGAATAGAATTATAACTTATAATTAGGTTGCTGTGATATATTTTGTTATTTTTACTATTATTACTACTATGGAATATAATTCAGAAAATAATCATAACCTGGAATCCAATAACAAAAACTGTTTCTTTAAAATAAAAATGTTTTGAACCGAAATCCAATGTCACAAACTAAAACAAGAAAGGAAACAGCATTACATGTTGTTGTAATGAGTTACTATCTGATAACTAGCTTTTATCTACAGCTTATTACTGAAGTCTCTGTAGCTACTACTTCCCTTGAGCCAATGGAAATAAATAAAATGTGCTGAAACTGTCTCTAGCAGACATAGCAGACACCAAAATATATGTATGGTGACGCTATTGCCACCTTACATATTTGTGTCCCAGTATCTGATGCATATATTTAAATTGCATTTGTTTGGTTGTTTGCCCAATGGATACCCATGTGTCTGTATTAAATAAAATCAACAAATAAGAAAATAAGAAAATGATTGAAAAGGTGCAACATCTTGCCTGTTTCTTTTGGGAATTAGTGCTATTAAATGCAATTATATTTTTTGCAGAGCAACACATTTAAATTTAAATGCTGCCATCTTGTGGGATTATTGATCTCTTACTTTATGTACATTCATTAACAAAATATGTCTATAATAATACAAGCAAATACTTAAACTGCATTGAGAATAAAAACTGAATTGCTTACAAAATAATTTGCATGCTCTGTATCTTCTGCAGTTCATGTCTTCTAATCTCATTCTTTATTCTTTTTTCTCCTCCAATTAGAGTTGAATTCATGTTCTTATTTCATGCAACTGATGAAGTTGATTATAGCTCACAAAACTGATAATGTAATAAAGTGTTCAGTTGGTTTTGCTGTAGAAAACAAGGTATCTCCCTGGAAATACTATTACATTAAGTACTCTTCTCCGATTGTGTGTCTTCCAAATGGGTGTGATAACAACTCCAATTGTAATCTATAACAAGGCTCAATTGCCATGTGTTGAGGCTTATGAGAGTGAGAATTCAGGTTTGGGGTCAATTAGACTTTATTAAGATCCCAGCAGTGTAGCATTTCACCTTCTTCCTCCAGTTTAACTCTTATGGTTTTTCTACACCATTTCTTATTAAATAGTATCAGCTACAACTTCTTCCTCATGGTATAACAAATTAAATTATAAATTATCCACAGCTGAAAGATCTTTTTTAAAACAATAATTTGATTCAAGGCTACTTAAATGTTATTCCAAAGATTGCTCACACTACTATCATGACAACACAATCTTGGTGTAAATCACAGATTTGTCATTATTATTTGATTTAAAAGGATTTTCCATAAATTAACAAGTACTTTACTATCGTGATCTAAAGAGCTAGAAACTGGAGATTACAGTTTAAAAAAGAATGTAGTAATGTGCAGTTAAAATTATGTGAGTACGCTGTAGTTAGATTCACAGTCTAAAACTGATGAAAACTTAATAAGCCAGGTCCTAACCAAGGACCTAATAATTATTAAGGTAACAACTAAAACAGCAGACTGGGTTTTTTTTTTGTAGAATTAGGATATTATTATGAAAAAATAAAGATATCAAGAATAAAACATGACCTCATCTCCAGTGCCCTGTTAGAGGACCTTGAGTGGCCCTGGACTCCATTGGCTGCTGCTACTGAATGCCAGGTTGGTCTATAACAAAGCCTCCCTTTCCATGATTTGAGATGCATGAAACGGCTAACCTGTCATCAAAATTTAGATCTCAAGATATGAAAATGTGATTTGACAACTATGTCAGTGTGGTCACAGTTGAATACATTTTTCTTTAAAAACTGATGCTAGTGTAGCAAGGACTGGAAACAACTCTTCCAAAATTGTTAAGATATTCAATCGATTCATGATAAATTAGATTGGCAGACTTGTATTCTTTCTCAGGGCTTCTCAGGGTGGCTGTCCTTTTTATATTCATCGCAAGCTCTGTTGGAGACAAATGAATTTACTGTTATTTGATGGAGGTATCAAATTATCAGTGCCACCACCAGCATTTTTAATAGAAGCTATTACTGTAATCAACAGAAGCTCCAAATTATTTCTTATTCATTCAACAAGTGCAGCTCTTTGCTTATCCATTTTAGCATTTCTTCTAACATCTTAGGATTGCAGGGCTGGAGGCTTTGGAGGGGGAGCCCTGCACAGATGCACATCCAAAAAATGCTCCCTCCGTGCATCTTCGGCACAAGGAAAGGACAATCGGCAGGAAAATTGGGGGAGGGGATTTTCCTGCTGATCATCCTTTCCTTGGGGAGCCCTGCACAGATGCACATTCCAAAAATGTTCCCTCCGAAGCCTCCAGCCTTGCAATCCTGTGCAGGGAAGGCAGAGGTTTGCTCCGAAGATGCAGCAGAGCATTGCACTGGGAGACCTCCGCAGGTAACATTTCTGAAATGTTAACTTTTAACATCATACTCACAGGAAAATCCCCTCTCCCATCATCACGGTTTGATTTTTCTGGTGAAGCTTTGTGCCAAGAAAGGTCTATGCTTTCTCCTTCCTTTCTTTTCCCCCTCCTCCGGCTGTCCATCTCAGCTTTTGCAGACAACTGTCTGCCAGGGGTGGAGACTTCCTCCAGGGTGCAATCGAACTTCCAACCCCAACGGACCCAGTGGGCGCGAGCTTCCCTGATCCAGAAAGGGAAAGGAGCTGATGGGAGGAGGGGCTGTGGGGAGTTCTGGGAGTTGAAATCCACAAGTCTTAAACTGGCCAAGCGGATGCCCGTGCTGCTGTGGCCTCACAGGGGCTCTTCACCCTTCTGGCAGCGCTGCTCTTGGCCGCCCTGCTGGGCTGCTCCTGCCTGGTGCAGGATGAGTCATCCCAGATCTAAAACCCCTGGAGTGCTGCCGGCCTGCCTGGGCCTTCACAAGTGACCGCCAATGGAGCCATGCTGCCTGTGCAGCCTTGTTCGCCACCACCTTTGGGCTGCTCAGTCCGGCCTGCACGCGTACTCGGTGCTGCAGGAACCATGCTACATCCACACTGACCCCGGTGGTCTTCAGAACTTGGCGGGCACTGCAGCTCTCTTATCGGCTGTGTGTGGAGTAGCTCCAGTGGGTAGTGGAGGCTGCTGGGTAGCAGTCAGGGCTTGGCCTTGGGTGGGGCCAGGTGGAAGGCAAGGCGACTGCAGAGCTGCCGCAGGTAAGGTAGATGCTAAAGGTGATCTGGGGCAGCCCCTGCCTGCCTCACACAGCCGGGAAGAGAGCTGCAGCGCCCACCAGGACCCGAAAAGCTCCAGGCTCAGAGTAACTGTAAGCCCAGCACCTGCAGCACCAAATAGTTATGCAGACCGACACTCAGCATCCAAAGGCAGCGGGCGAGGCAGCATAGGTGACATGGCTCCACCGGTGGCCGCTGGCAAAGGGGCCCTGGTAGGCCGGCAGCGCTCCAGAAATTTTCAATCTGGGACGACTCATCCCACACCAGGCAGGAGCAGCCCAGCAGAGCAATCGAGAGCAGTGCGGCCAGCAGGGCAGCCATAGCACAGCGCCCGCCATGGCCAAGAAGTGTCCCCGCAGCAGGTGTGTCAGCAGGCAATGCAGGTGGAGACTGGGGCATGCCGAGAGCTTGGTCTGTTGCAGCCGCAGGCAAGCAGTGAGACAGAGAGGGCAGGGCCAGCGGTAGCTGCGCTCCCCATCGGCCTCCATGCTCGCTGCCTCCTGCACATCAAAAAAATAAGACCTCTCTGAAAATAAGCCCAAGTGCTTATTTCCAAGCCCAAAAGAAAATAAGACCTGGTCTTATTTTCAGGGAAACATGGTATTCTGGTAGAGAGAAGTTCCCTGAGGATAGGCTCCAGCGTGAGTCTGAAAGGTCAGAAGACTGGTCCCAGTGACCCACCCAGATTGGATCTTACAGTCATAAGTCACTTTTTTCAATGCCCTTGTAACTTCAGTCACTAAACAAATGGTTGTTAAGTCAAGGACCACCTATACACTGAAATATATTTATGGCTTCTTCTATAAGAATGACTATTGTGTTTTTAAATATAAAATCAAACAACATTCTATATAGTTATTTTACAAATGCAAATCTTGAATAAATTGTTTGAAGATGCATCCAAGATTAAGATGCAGATTATGGCCTTCTCCTTCTCTTCCTCTTTTCCACCCCAAGATTCAAGTCTATTTGAAATTTAATTCATGGAGGGCCTTAGATTAATCTCCCTCAGCTGTACTCAGCTGACAATTATAGAATAAATTTTACAAGACATGTTATCATACCTCTAAACATATTTTCACTACTAGTAGGTCTTAAGTTCTGAAGATTTTTCTGTTGTCTGTGGAGTCCTCGATGCTCTTTGAGCTTGGCGATTTGCTTGCAGACTTTCATTATCTGACCAATGTGCTAATGATTTGCACTTATGGACGCTGATGAAATGAAATGTCTGCAAGCACATAACCAGGTTCAGACAGAATCAAGGATTCCACAGTTCAACCGTAAGCTACATATATTCCTTTCTATTTTCTGTTGTCTTTCTCCTTTGCTTTGTATCTAATTTATGGATGTTTGTTTTCATGTTTTTAATCCTGAGTATGCTAACCATCAAATTGTGAAAGATGATTTGCCAATTTTTTATTAGTCTCTTTAATTTTTATAGGAAACATAACCTATTTCAATTCAAATTCAAAACATACTGATAAAAGGCTTTTATACCATCTTTCATTATACTTAAGTTCACAGTAGCCTTTAAGACAGAAAAAAATAAACTATTAGTTTTGTCAGCTCTCCTGCTGTCACTGGCTCAATATGTCATGATCCCAAAATGTTCAATTTTATCCATCTTTTGATACATAGGAAAGGGGGATCACATTATAAATAGTAGCACCTTCAATACTCCTTCAGATACTTTATATTCAAAGTGGGGCTCATTTTCACCCACCACACCCATGGGCACAAAAGAAGTGTTTCCACACACTCAAAAAAAACCCAAAAAGCCTCAATCCAATTAGACATATTGTTTTCAGTGAGCTTCAAATATATTGCTCATTATACCATCCTATTGCTCACTCTTGCAGGAAAAGCATACTGATTAATTAAATAATTTAGTATATTGCCAAGTGTGCACTTGCATCTATTTGTTCATTTTTGCTTTAAGACAGAGGTGTCAAGCTCAAGGCCCGGGGGCTGGATCTGGCCCATGGGGTGCTTAAATCTGGCCCATGGGGCCATCCTGGAAACAGCGAAGGACCGGTCCAAGGCACCTCTTCCAGCAAAAATGAAGCTCGTGAGGGCTGTGCATGGTCCTCCTGAGCTCCGCTTTTGCTGGCAGAGAGTTGCAGGAGGCCGTCGCAGCTGAAAAGAGAGCTCAGGAGCCCGTTTTCGCTGGCAGACTGCTCGGGCCACCACAGGCACCCTCCAACACAAGTGACATCATGCTGGCCATGGCCACCCTGGTCATGCCCCCCCCAGGCTCCCCGAGGTCAAACACAACCCTGATGTGGCCCTCAATGAAATTGAGTTTGACACCCCTGCTTTAAGAGATTCTATTCAGTCTTAGGAGAAAAGACACATTTATTTCCTTTTTACAGACAGGCAAATCGTAGCAAATTTTTCTTCTTTCCCCATTTTAAGGACCTTTGCTCTCATTCAAGGTGCTTTCCAACTGATGTGCAACTAAGAAGGCAACAAAAGTTGCTTATTGTGCTGGAGTCCTTCCTCTTATGTTTAAAAATAACGTAACTGTAGATACATTATGTACATAGATATATGACAGTAGTGTGAGAGTGAGAAAGTATTCCAATACTGAGCTGGGAAAGCAGCACATGCAGTTGTTTGCAGATTCCTGAACAATATAGCTGAAACTTGTTAATGACATGCACAGAGAATTGGCCGTTTTCAAATATCATGATGATTTTAATGCTCAAATACGGAAATTCTTAACCAGCATTCCCAAAAATCAGAAAAGTGGTCCCACATGGCCCAAGATACTATTCATAGCCAGAAAAATACAAACCTTGAACATATCAAAATTGTCTGGCATAGGCATTAAAAAATTGTAAAATATTTCTGGTAAAGCAGAGAAAGGAACTACAGCAATCTGGCTTTCCACAATTAGAAAAAAAATGTCTTGAAACTTCATGTGCAACACAATGGTTGCTGTTGATGTAAACATTGTAAAAACACGTATTGTATTATATTATGCAGTTTTTGTATTTTTTGCCATTTTTATCCAGCGGTTTCCTGAGGCCTGGAAATTATTTCAAGAGTCTCTCAGAGATAAAAACATTGAGAAAAACTGGTTTATAGTATGCAAGATACAGAAAGCTACCATTCGGATCAAATCTGTCAACTTTTCTGTCAACAAAGCTGTAGCTTTCATTTTGCAATATGGAGCCTAATGACTATGGGCAAGAAATGATTAAATGTCCCAGTATTTGCCTCAGAGTAGCAACCTGTGTAAAGTATACTAAGTGGAAGATAAACCTCAACTAGAAATAGAAAAAACATGATCAAATTTCAGTGTTGGAAAGAGAAGTAATAGTGAAGTTAATGATTTGAGAGTGTTTTCAGCCATGCTCAAATAAAAGAAAAGGTGATGGATCAATAAGAATCAGAGTGCTTTGGGATCTCATCAGTACTGACAGTACAGAATGTCTATCCAGCTGCTATTGGTTACTTTGGCACAAGGGCGAATGTGATTTAATTTTTATTCAAAACTGATGAACCTTTTCCATGTTGTTTTCTTCAGCAGGAACTCCTTTCTATTCATTCATTAATCACACACAACAGTCCCACTGTTCCTTAGAGAATATGTTTGTTTGATTTCCAAACAAAGCAAATATTGTAGACTGAAGAGAAAAATACTTAAAATAATTTTAAAATTTGCTAAGTAGAATCGGAAGATGAAAGCATTCACACACTCAATACTTCTGAAGGCTAAATCAGCAGTAGTTGATATTATTTTTTAATTCATCTCCACATCTTATTGCAAACAATTAGCTCAATGGAAATTCATGCTTCAGTAGGAACATTTGCTATATCCCCACTTGCACTAATTAATCACCATTTATCCAAAATCATTTCAGGCCCTTGGTTATTGGTTTTTGGTAAAAAATAATAACTTTCTTTCATACATTTTACAAACTACACAATTTTTAAAATAACGTTTCAGACCCAGGGAGTTCAGATTTAACTTTTTATTAAGCTGAAATTTTATATTAAAAACTCTCTCTAGAACACACAAAAATGCACATAAATCTTCAGCAGTGTTTCACCTGAATTTCTCACTCATAAGTTATAGTCACAAGTATATCTGAAAATTCTCTTGCCTTGCCAGCTTTAAATCTCTTGTGTAAAATTATTCTGTTGAATTATAGGAGTATGTAGCACAATCTTGCACATAATCTTGGACCCATCTTAAAATAAATAGACATGGATATAGAACCGGCTCAAATGTATGTACAGTTATGGAAGTTCATGCAGGCACCAGAAATGCTGGAGTTACAGCTCCTCCCTGTAATAGCCAAGTTTTGCCAGCGACATCTCTTTCCTCAGTTGCATTACTTCCCAAAACATCTGGTCCACTGTGCAAAAGAAAAGGAGATGTTGTGGAAAAAAATGCTTCTGTAAAAGTTCCCAGTGAACAAAGATATTTAGCAATGTTAAATCTGAGTTTTCAGCTACTAAAAGCACTATTTAAATATAATACAGCTACTGAGAGGTGCTGATTGGAAAAAAAATGTATTTTATATTAAGGATAGCATTATGTCTAATCACTTTTGATTACACAGCCTATCATTCAGTTCTTCTTTCAAACTAATTCAAGGTTTTGAGGCAAAATCTAATGACACTTCAACCTTTACCAACTGCACTATGTTAGTTATATTTTTCCTGCCTTAAAAACTATTTACTTACTCTGTTTATATAAAAATATTTCTTTACTTTAGGATCTTACAACCATTTAGTTGTTTTTTTTTTAAGATACAAAGACTCAAATAAAAACATCTAAATTTCAAAATAACCTTTTCTACTACCTTATAATACTGTAGGTCTTAAAGTTCGGTAAAACATTAACACAAAATTAGAATTAACAACTGTGCATACTGTGTATATAAAAGGTTATGACAGATTGCTTAACTGATGTTTAACAATTTAAGGATGAATATATCAAATCTCTTGCAACAGTTTTCATATAAAAATACTGAGACCATGTAAAATAGTGTAGTGATGATGCTTACATCTTTAAAAATGTTTTACCAGTAGAAGATAAAATCGGTTTGCATGCTTGAACCTAACTTTTAAATAATTTATGTAGTTTAATCCCCAAGGGCAGTGCAGATATGGAATATTCACAAAAGGGTGTAAAGAACTAAGAGAATAGGAAAACTGGTGTATATATTCTCTGTATGCCTAGTTTAGAAGAATGAAACACTGTTTTCTATTTTTCTTCCTCCACCCTCCCTTGATACAGACAATGTGTCACAAAAATTTGTATATATATTTATATGAAACCCAGTGATTACCTAGAAATTAAAAGCTTAATGACATATTGCCCCTTTGAAATTTGCAGAGATGACTGTCAGCTTAATTATGAAAAATAAATTCCTCTTCCTAACTGTATGCCATATGGGAATATAAAAAAAATCAGGAAAGTAGGAGGTTTTAGACGCAGTTCCAGAGGTTGTAGGAGCATTACAACTTCCCCAAGTTCTTGGTTTATATAGGAAAATTACACTTCTGAAAATACGCAACCTGCTGCAAAAACATAGCAGCCCTGCTAAGAAATACACAACTTTCTTACAGTAGGCCTCATTCATTCATAACTTACCATCCTGCTGCTTCACAAGCCCCTGCTGAATATATCGAATGTATGTGAAGAAATTACATACTGATGTGATCTGTACAAAAAAAGGGAGATAAAGAATTAGAATTACATGTGTTCAATTACCTGCCTGATCCAAATATACAAACCATGATTTAAAGCTTGACACTTACCTTATACCTACAGAAAGGAGAAATATAATAGTAGTTTCCTGAGTCCCCCAGCTTGATTCGATGCTTGCAGGATTTACTTTGTCCACTGAGAGCACATTTCCTGTCAACAGAATGGAACAGCTTTAAAAATTATGATTTAATTTACATTAATATTGAATTATGGTACAGTTGTTTACCAAAGAGCCTGTCATCTATTTTTACACCACTTTGACAGAAATTATTGCAAATTATGAACTGAGATGCTCAGTATTTACAATGTTTTGTAAAGCTGTTAAAACCACATAGGTAAAATGTACAACTCCAGACAGAACTGCCCTCTGCAGTGGTCTTTGCATTTTTTTATAAAAAAGTTTTTTCCCCTTACCGTGTTTCTCAGAAAACACGACCCACCCCAATAATAAGCCCAACCCTACTTTTTTGGGAGTGGGCCTAATATTGCCCCTACCCCAAAAATAAGCCTGGGGGGATGGGCGTGACCAGCATGAGTAGTGATGTGGGCGCAGGGAAGGGCAACTGTCCAGCTGCAGCCACAGCCCGCTGGCCCCTTGGGGCAGCATTCGCCAAAAAGCCTCCATTCCAAATGCTGAAGTTTCGGAATGGAGGCTTTTTGGCAAATGGGAGAAAAATGGAGAGAGGGGACTTTCCTACCTGCCATCTTTCCCTCAGTCCGTGCAGTCAAAAAGCCTCCATTCTGAAACTTTAGCTCACACGCATCAACCCCAGCCTGTTTCGCCATCAGTGTCTTCCAGAAAGCCCTCTGCAGCTGTGAAATGGGCTCCAGATGGACGCACACGGCAATCCCGGCCTTCTGAAAAGCCCTCTGCAGCCAATAACAGAGCTCCGGATTGATCCAGAGCTCTGTTATCAGCTGCAGATGCCTTCCGGCAGGCATCTGAAGGCAAAATGGAGGCCAAGGCGATGCATGCGAGCGGCGGCAAGCGGCCGCAGAAGAAGAGGGGCCAGCAGCGGGCTTTTGCTGGGCGGGGTCGTCGGTGCCACCGCCACGAGGTGAGTCAAACATTAGAACCCTCCAAAAAGAAGGCCTAGTTGTTTTTTCCGGGGGTCAAAAGAAAATAAGACCTGGCCTTCTTTTTGGAGAAACATTGGTAAAAGTATCTCAGACTTAAGATCCCTTCACTTTGTTGTGGTATAGCATCTCTATGAACCCAGTTGTTGTGATTTGCAATGGTTACAGCCTAGTATAATGTATGAACACAGCGACAAGGTTACCTTTGGAGGTAGTTTGATGCTCGTCTCTTGCTAGTTACCTAATGATAAGAAGTGCCACTTGAAGCACTACTTGAAGTAAGCTTCTGATGCAATGGGAGGACCATGGGGGAAATTAGATCAGTGGAATGCCTGATCCTGGGGGGGGGGGGGAGAGTTCCTTATGCCATAAAAAATGGGGATATAGCCAAGAGGTGTGTAATTTGTAGGGGTGGGGATAAAAGAGTGAAAATGTAGAAAGCACAGTAAAATATGGAGACTCCTTGCTTTTAGAGCCAATTAACTGTCAGGTCTGCAGAGCCTGGGATGTACAAGTACTGGAGCACATCAGATGCCTGGTAATACTGTAGTCCCAGGCAACTAGCAAAACTAAGAGGATAATCACTGTACATAAATATGCTTTATAATTTCACTATAACATGTCACTAACATTATTTAATGCAGATGGTAACAAAGTATTTTGGGAGATGAAGCATCAACATTTAAAGTAAAAAGCTGCTGTGCAAATATTAGAACATATACCAGTATCTTTAGCTATATATTCTTTTTATAGTTGTTTGCCTTACAATAAAAGAACATGGATGACACATAAAATATTAGAACATAATATTGTTCTTTTCCATTACATGATTATTCTTAAACTTACAAAACATTTATTCTCACAACCATAATCTCTAATTCAGCCTCAGAATCACCATCAGTAAATGTTACTACTGCTCCTGATTTTATCAAGAAAAGAAACTAGACTTGGTTGTTAATCTAAACCCCATAAACTAAGTTAGGATTCTGAGATTGGGTAAGTGATTCTCAGACTAACCTGGAGTTCAAACTTATCTTATGGGCTTTTGATTAGCAGCCGAGTCTACTTTCTTTTCTTAAATCTCTCTCATGGCTCATCAACTGCCTTTGCCCTGGTAATACCTGCAGGGGCCACAACCTGCCCTCTCTGTATAAAATAAAATGGAGATCCATGCCTGTAGGGCATCCTGTAGCTTTCCATGCAGCATTTATGGGGGTTTTGTTTTGGGTACATTTTGGGTACATTAGTCATTTCTTTCTGGCTACCAGAATGAAACCCAGCAATATATCCCCACTACCATAAGATCCTTAAATTGCAACATACTTGGGTCCTCCACATTCAACTGCAGAAGCTTTTACAAATCGAACAGGCTGCAGACCAACAGGCTCAATACTTAATGTATTGTTTTCTACAGCTTCCAGGACAGCGGAGGCCAACTGAAATTAGACCACAAAGAGGTTAGTAGTAGTTTTCCCAAGGTGTTTCCCAAGGCTTGACACAGCATGCTAGCAGCTCTATCTGGATATATTATTAATTTACCTGTGAGAAAGGAAGTGTGTATCTTCAATACTTTAAATCAGTGTTTCTCAATCTTGGCCTTTTAAAGATGTATGGACATCAACTCCCAGAATTCCTCGCCAGCATGGCTCCCTGGGAATTCTGGGAGTTGAAGTCCATATATCTTCCAGCGGTCAAGTTTGAGAAACACTGCTTTAGAAACACAAGAATGAAAACGAGATATATCCAGCCGCCATAGACTATATGTAGATTGACTCTTTTGAAACCACTTACTGCTCAAAGGTTCAATTTGCTGTTTTGAAACTCTCAATAACAAATCCAAAAGAAAACTTTTCTCATGAAATAATATTTATGATCTTAACTGTGAAGTGGTCCAGACCTACAGTATATGCAATACAAAATCAATCTGACCTATAATTCTGTAAAAATACTTTGCAGGTAAGAGAGAGAATTTCGGACTTAACTGAATATATCGAAGTATTTGGTGATAGTTGTTTTAAAGGCCTTCTTTCATATCACTATATGTTTTCAAAGCATTACCTCACTTTTTGAGAAGGTTAAGCATGGAAAGATATCTTCTTCATAGATTTTATTGAGAAAAGGGCATGCCCTGTCCATGGTAGGATCATCCTTCCAGGATCTGAATTCGTTGTATAAAGATATATCAGCCTAACATTGAAACAAAACAAGCAAAATGAGAGCACAACTCTTCATTCAGGAATCACACTGTATACCGTATTGTGAACTATATAAACTATATTGTACCAAACCATAATCAACAAATGATATACATTACATAGCACTGTGATGGCGAACCTATGGCACACATGCTGGAAGTGGCACGCAGAGCCATCTCTCCAGGCATGAGCCATTGCCTCTTGCTCTTCCGGGTTCCGGCACTCTGGCCAGCTGGTCTTCATGTGGGAGCGCCGGAAAGTAGAAGAGCAGCCACCCGATGCACATGCGAGTGCCGGGAAGATGATCTTCTGGTTTCCAGCACGTGCATGTGCGATGGCCACCTGGTCTTCTGGTTTCTGGCTGGTGCACATGTGCGCGCCAGAACCTACAAAGGCAACCGGCGATGACTCACATGCCCAAAGACGCGGAGAGGGGATCCTGGCGGTCACTTCCTAGGAGAGCAGAGCTGTTGGCCAGGATGGGCAGGCCGAGGCTTCCCTCCCTCCCCACCCAAGAGGGCTTTTTGCGCTGCCCCAGCCCTCCATCCCATGGCATCAACACACGTCCGCGGTCCAGAGCGCCTGGCCAGCCCCCGCAGCTACTCCCCTGTCGGCGAGCCGGGCCCTCAGCATCTCCATGCGTGAGGAGCTGCGCTGTCCTCCAACTCTCCTGGGGCAGCTCACCTCCCTGATGGCGGCTCCTCCTCCAGCATCCTGACCGGAAGTGGCAGCGTGAGAACCACTGCCACCCCCGGCCGCCCCACTGCTCCTGGTACCACCAAGGTTGAGAGGGTGGCAGCAGTTCTCACGCCCAGAACCAGCCAGCTGGTCTTCACGCCAGAAACCAAAAGACTAGGTGGCCAATGCGCATGCACGTGCCAGAAACAGGCTGCTCTTCCAGTTTCCAGCACGCAGACACACATGCTCTCCCATTTCAGCACTCGGTGCCGAAAAGGTTCGCCAATATTGACATAGCACTTCCACTTCAGTGATAAAAATCTGTGGACAGCAGAGCTTTGTTAAGAACCCTAAATCCACATTAATGTGCAGGCGCTTTGTCTTTCACTTAAATCAAGATAATTAACTCCATCATACCATTGCATAACAGCTTCAAGACACCAAACTGCAGAACTAGACAGGTAAAGCAGACTTCCCCAAACTGCTTATTCAGTTCAGCAATAGCTATATTGACTGGGAATTCTAAGAATTGAAGTCCACATATCTGAAGAATACCCAGAACAGAAAAAACTGAACTGAAGTGTTAAGTTATTTGTCAACTTCTACCTTTGACGTCTTAATATGTACATACATATATGCCGTTGTTCATAACTTCAATCGATTTTTCTTTCTTGGATTTAAGAGATATGCACTAGTGTAAGCCAAAGTAGCACCATACTAAAAAGGTTAACAATTTCTGGGACCACCAATATTTAAAGTTACATGGCAAATATATGCTCAGTCTGCTTAGGAAAAGTAGATTAAACATGCTCAGTAAATTTCTAAGTGGCTGTTGAAAAAAGGGAATATAAGAAAACTAGATGGTTGAAAGGAATTAAATAATGGATGGTATATTGGCTGGCTGATGCAACAAATGGGAGAGCTCCTGAATACAGCATATTGTTGAGATTCCTCCAGTTGCTATTAATTTAGTGCTTTAATACTACAACTTTTTAAAAAGATTCTATTTTCTTTAGATATTTTTTCCTATCAGACTTAACTCTGTTCCATCCCACAAAAACTTGACAACTAGCTTGCTTAATATAGGAGGAAGTCTTGTTAAGCCAATGAAACTAAAGGCTAATCCTAAATTACATTAAATGTGCAGCTACAATTACATCATTCAACCACAATCAGGAGATGGGGGGGATTAGAGTTTCTCCTCAATATAGCATTTCCTTGTATGTGGCTAAAAGTGGGAAATCAGTTCCTGTCAAAGATATGTTCCAGTCAAAATCCATTCATATGAATATAGTGACAGGTCTAACAAGTTGTTATTACAGATAGACTTTTCTTTAAAACAAAATGTTCCAAGTCGCAAACATTATTACTGAGGAGTTTCAGTTCCAAGTGGCAGGAGAAGAGGGCTCAAATCATAACCAAGTACTTTCTGTAAAAATTCCCAATCATCATCCTCTTTTAACGACCCCATAAGTCCTTGCGGGGTGGAGTCTGGGCAACTGAATGGAGATGAGTGTTTACTGGCCGGATGCCCTTCCTGTCGCCAATGCAGAATTTTATTCAGCAGATATATTCTCAGTGTGCAGAGAGAAATATCTGCCTCTACCTAGGATCGAACTCACAGCCTCCCGATTGTCAGGCGAGAGCTCCACTTCTAAGCCAACACCCAATAATTTTTGCAATCCCTGAGCCCCATATTTCACCAAACCCCAATTATTAAAATACCTCTTTGCAGTCCTTTACAATTGGCTGCATCATATTAACTTCCTGGTTATTGACACCCATTGCACTACTGGTACTCTTGTTCCTTGTGTGGCCTTTTCTGAAGGGCATTTTTTCTTTTGTTGGTGAAGTTGGAGAAGTAGACAGCACTAATGCTTTCAGAGCTGCTACTTCAGCCTGAAGTACATCAATCTAAATATATATCAAAAGAAAGAAGTGTTAGAAACATGCCATGCTGCATCCTGCACGGTAAGATGAGATGCTTGTTTGTTTGTTTGTTTGTTTATTTATTTATTATTTATATCAAGAGAAGATAAGGCTTGGAATTTTCATAAAAAGACGGATGTTAAGTATAAGTTTCGCAATTCATAGCCAATATGATTGAAATAAAAAGAATTGCAACCGCAGAAGAATCAAGATTTCAATGTATAGGTAGCAAACTAGCAACAATATTGATTTTGAAGGGCAACCAAAATCTGGTATCTTTTGAACATCTGTATACATGTTATATTTATGTATAACAGTAATAGAATTATGAAAAATTCTTTTAGTAGGGGACACACACGCACGCACACACACACACACACACACACACACACACATATATATAGCCTGACATAGGAAATATAAAATATCTAATTAAAGATAGAAAGAAAGGGGAACTATGAAAGAGACACAGTTAAAGGCTATGCTAATGATTTTTTTTGCCAGGAATTGCTTTAATTTCCTTATTTTTATCTTTGGCATTTTTATGTTAAAACTGCAAGCCACTCACAGTGTTCAATTTGAAGCAAAAAAAACCAGCATATAAATTGAGCAAATAAATAAATAGATTGAGTACACTGGTTATTTCAGCATTGAGCTAAATCTGAAAAGGTTCACCAACTTTGAATACTGATTTAGCTCCTTATGCAAAATAATCATACAAAAAATAAGAACCTTATTCTCAAATGGTGTGAATACAGTTTCTCACCAATTTCTCTTTAGATTGTTTTGACATAGAATCAACAAAACTGATTTTTTAACTCAGTACATTTGAAATGCAGTTGGGAAATCACAAAAATGAAGCATGCAGAGAAAGAGAAATTTTGTAAATACTGGCTATAATATCAAGAATTAGAACTCACTTTTCCTTGTGCTTCTTTCAACTGTTTTTCTGCTGTGGCCTGTTTCCGGAAGGCAGCACTTGCACTGATTCATCACATTTCTCCATCTCTTCTCCCCTTTCCTTTAGTATCTTAGCAGGTGATGCTGTTAGTTTCTAGAAGAGAAAAGATAAGCTAAGTGGAACAGAATACCTAGAAACATCCTTTATATTGCAGAAAAGAGAAGATGATGTACCTAACATTCTAATATAAATACAATGCAACCTCTGAGCATCAACAGCCTGGACTGGAATGATAGCACAGCTTTTCCCAAGATGTTGTCCTTAAGATGTATCACATTATGTTTTCCAAAATTCTTAGCTCAGAAGTTGAGAATTCTGTAAATCTTTTTCTAAAGGAGTTGGAGAAAGCCAACTTGGGCAAAACTAAATAAATATAAAACTATACGTGTTCTGTCTGTCCCACGTGTCTTTTGTTATTTTGCATATTTTGCATTCTAAATTTCTCTAACTTATCTTCTGATGCCTAGCATCAAATGCTCTGTTAATGTACCCACCCAGCTTACACCACTCTAAATCCTGTGTTGGCCAAACCAGGTTGCAAACTGATCTAAAGAGATCCTAAAGATCCCTCAATACCTAACGATCTTGGGAATCCTTACAGAAGGTGAAACCTCTGAGCATCAACAGCCTGGACTGGAATGATAGAAGTTTGGATGCCTGTTAAATGGGATTTCAGATACATTCTCGGGGAAACAGGACAAAAATGGTGGGCTATAAATGCTAATAAAACTTGGTTGTTTTCTTGCAGACATTTCATTACTCAAATTAGATATCATCAGGACTGATCATATGGCCTAGTTTGGGTAATGAAATATCTGCAAGAAAACAACCAAGCTCAGAGAGCACCAGGGATCCCTCCAACTCCTATTACACAGAAGAACCTACACTTATAAAAATATACCTTCTCCAGTGTAACACTATTAAGTACGCATCCAGGTAGCCGGTTTAACAAGTCTTCCTCCAGTCTGGGAGATGACATAATTTGCCCTCTCTTGCCAGCTGACTTCTATTACACCTCCTTAGGAAGGCAGTAATCAAATGCCGTCCTGACAATTTTAATGCGGAGCTAAGTTGAAGGAAATAATTGATGGAATTCCTGCTTGCAGGAAAGATCTCACTCTGCTCTTCCTAATGCGGGGTGAGGCTGAGCTCAGAACTTAATTGACGGGGTGGGGGTTTTCCTGCTTTCCCGGGAAACCCCCACTCACCACACAGAGCAAGCAATGCTGTCCCCACTCAACCCACGAATGATTCATGGATTACCTCTTTATCCAACACTGGTTCCTGATCATACCTGCTGCTCAAGATAAAAATGGTTATTGAGAGAAGGCGCCAAATGGGATTAGAAGAGAGAGGGGGAGGAGAGAGAGAGGGTGGGAGAGGGAGGGTGTATCCATATCACAGGAGCCAAAAGCAAGAAATAGGAGCTGGTCATATTCCATCAACCAGTTGCTGCTAAACTGCTGCCAGTCATGCGTACAGCGTAGCAAGGTAGAGATAGATGACTACATTTCAACACTGGACGGGAGAAATACGAAATGGAACCGTCTCCGCTTTGTGTTGGGAAGCAGGTTAAAGCCGTGTCTTGAAGACATGTCCTTAAAGAATAACAGCAAGGTGTATGGACTCCCGGTAGAGGAGCTCAGAGGCACAAATGAAACACCGAGCAGAGCTTCTTACCAAAGTATCTGGAAGGATCTCATCTGGGCAGAAGGAATACTGGCAGATCCGACAGGTTTTCCAAGCAAGAAAAGGAAGGACCAAAACAGCCACAAAAAAAATAACCAGGAAGAGTGGGGCAAAGGTCAACAGTATGACTTTGGTATCTGGAGGCAGAAAAAAAAACACACGAATATCTCAGTGAAGGCTTTGCATTGACAATTTTCAGAAAGAGAGAGGTGGGCAGCATATAAATTTAATATAAATAAACACATGGAATAGGTGTGTTTTGCAATCAGTGTTCTCAATAGCTTTTAAGCATTCTCCAAATTGCTTTTCACCTGAGTTAGTTTCTTATGCAGATATGTCTTGGGCATGTATTATTAGCAAACCTTTCCCAGATCAATTTATCCAATAAGGAATTTCTATTCACTGAGCAATAGTCTGGAGAGAACAAATTTAGGTCACACAAGAAATAACAAAATCAGATACTGAGTTAGCAGGATTATTATCTAGGTCTTCAGGCAGAAGCTGGACAAGGGTTTGCGGAGATGCTCCATTGTGAATGTCCTACCTTGAAAAGGTAGGACTACAGATAACCATGAAGGCCATGTTCATTTCTATGTTTCCATCATTTATTTGAAAGAGCCTATAACCCCCCCATCCCTTTTATAACTGGCTATGAAAACCCAACCATTATGTTTTGCAAACCGTGATGGATTATTGTCTTATAAACCAAATGTAGTTTGGTAAACCATGATTAAACCACGTGTAAGCTAATAGACAGCCTAGGGCACGGGTGTCAAACTCGTGGCGTCACTTTCCCGTCATGTGACATTTCCTGACATTTTTTCCACCCTGGGGTGGGCGTGGCCTGCGTGTGACGCATCCAGCCCATGGGCCACTAGTTTGACACCCGCGGCCTAGGGTCTCCCATTTGTTTTTGTGCCTTCTCAGGAGGACCAGGTAGCTGATGAGCAACAGCGTAATATCATTGGAAAGAGTGTGGCTGCGACATTTTGTCTTTTTTCTTGGCAACGTTCAGAAGTGTGGACTTCAACTCCCAGAATTCCCTAGCAGACATCTTAAAGTTGCCAAGGTTGAGAAACACTACTCCGGACAGTCCATCCAGCTTCGCAAAATCTGTAAGCCCCTTTTATCCCCCTTGTTCTCACCTTCCGATTTCACGCACTGCACCTCGCTGAAATTGCTGCTCCTGTTGATAGCTTCCACATAGGTTTGAGCTTTAACACAATATTCAGCTCCAGGCTCCATCGTTTCCAGGTGCACAGTGGTGGTGCTTTCTCTCACCATTTTGCGGTAAACCTAGGCGTGTAAAACACAAGAATGAAGAACAAATACAGACTGAAGGGAATTTCCACGTGTTAGGTGAAATAATCTACTTAGCTAGATTGGTTTGCCCTTCCCCAGACCCCAGTTGCTAAACAAGAAAAGCAATTGCACTGTCTGTTTGCAGGATGCCTCCAAAATGTAAAGGAAAGCAAATGGTTATGAATTTCAGGGTTTTACAACATTGAAATGTTGTTATACACAAGTGGCCCTCAAATTACAACCATGCATTTAGTGACTGTTCCAACTTACAATGGCATTGATAAAAGTGATTTCTGATCATAGGTTTTTCACTTATGACCGTTGCAGCATCCCCATGGTCACGTCACGTGATCAAAATTTGGATGCTTGGCAACTGGCTTGTATTTATGACGGTTGCAGTGTCCCAGACTCATGTGATCCCCTTTTGCAACCTTCTGTCAAGCAAAATCAACGGGCAAGCTAGATTCACTTAGCAATCATATTACTGACTTAACAACTGCAGTGATTCACTTAACAATTCTGGCCAGAAAGGTCTAAAACGGGGCCAAACTCACCTAGCAACCATCTTGCTTAGCCACAGAGATTTTGGGGTCAGTTGTGGTTATAAGTCAAAGACTGTCTGTATTTTGAGTATGAGATTCAACCTCGAGGTTTAGAATAGTAACAAGGAGTGAGAAAAGTACACACTGGAATGCTTGTAGGCAAATTCAGGTTATCCAACTGCTACATGCCTCTTGGGTCTGATAGCCATTTAAGCAGCTCCGGGAAGTTAAATCATTCCGTACTGCAATATACTGCTTTATTGATTTCCAATTTGCAATCAGTAAAACAATTAAAAGAAAGAACGGGTGAAAAAGAAAACCCAAGCATCACAAAGGAACAACAGAGAAAAACACAATAAGAACAAGCCTAAACCACGCACGAAAAATGCGGCCCATCAAATAATGTTTTAGCACCACACTAAAATACCAATAAGGAAGGGATCCAACTGGGTTTCCTAAATTAGTCCACAACTTGAGTGTTTGGCAAGGACCTCTACCTCTAATTTTGATGGCTCTCCCGCCCATCAAACCATTTCTTTCTGGTCCAGCATTACAAGCAGCACCAAGTAGCTGGTTCTAGTTTCTCTCCAAATCTCTTAAAATTCTCTGGGCTTAGGATTCTTTGGGGCATTGTGAGACATTAAAAGCACAACCAGACTCTCTCCTGAGAACCTCATGGCAAATATGGTCAGCTGGCCCCAATGAGAAGAAAGCTACGCATTGGAGGCTTTTTTGACTAGGCAACCAGGTGGCTTTGAGGTCTGTGAGTACAGTAAAAAAGCCTTTTCTTGCATTTCAACTCATAACAACTATTATATAGAAGTATTTATGCATTGTTGCTCTTCTTTGATGGTTCAGTGGCTTCCAACTCCTTGTGACCTGAAGGATGTCAGTTTGCCAGGATGGTTTATCTGTGCCTGCTTCTCTAATCTCCTACTTGGGTCATCAGTGCTATTATCTAGTTTTCTAATCTTTTTTTATTGCCTTTGATTTTTCCAAACATCAAACTCTTCTCTAATGATTCTTGGGATGCAAATCTTACACCCCAACTATTTTACATTCAACTTCCTTCTTAATGCTTTCAAGGAGCTGCATGGTTTCTCTTCATCCGATGTTTAATTATTTGTTCTTCTCGCAATTCTAAGATACCTGTAACAATTTTCTTCAGTCCCAAATTCAAAGGTGTACATTTTTCTTCAGCCTTTTTGACGATCCAGCTTTCAGAGCCCTATGTTATAACTTGGAAAACCATGGCTGACTACACATACTGTCATTGTGAATTTGCTTATTATTATTATTTTTATTCCTCTATACAATAAACAGGGGGAAATAATAGCAATAGCACAGCCTTGCATACCGCTTCATAGTGCTTTTACAGCCCTGTCTAAGCAGTCAACGTCTTGCCCCCAACAATCTGGGTCCCCATTTTACCGACCTCGGAAGGATGGAAGGCTGAGTCAACCGATAAGGATCGAACTGCCGAACTGCTGGCGGTCAGCAGAATTAGCCTGCAATACTGCATTCTCACCACTGCACCACCACGGCCTTATAATGGCAGTGGGATTCAAAAGCAAGTTTTGATAATGGTTGCAGATAGGTGTAATGATATGGGAGAATAACCTTGGGAGACGGGGGTCAGGGGAGTGATCCTATCTAGGGAATGGTCAAATAAGAGAGGACATAACCTACAGCTGCATACAGGCAGTAGTCCTTGACTTATGACTGCAATTGAGCCCAAAACTTATGTTGCTGAGACATTTGTTAAGTGACTTTTGCCCCATTTTATGACATTTCTTGCCATATTTGTTAAACGAATCATCGCAGTTGTTAAATCAGTAACATGATTGTTAAGTGAACAACATTGACTTTGCTTGTCAGAAGGTCGCAAAAGATGATCACATGATCCTGGGACACTGCAACCGTCATAAATAGGAGTCAGTTGCCAAGCGTCTGAAATTTGATCACATGACCAGGGGGAATGCTGCAATGGTCGTACATGTGAAAACGGTCATAAGTCACATTTTTCAGTGCCGTTGTAAGTTTAAACATTCACTAAATGACCTGTTGTAATTTGAGGACTACCTACCATGTAATGGGCAAAGAAAGAGGTTCAAAAGGGATTTCCTTCACCCCCATTACTGTAAAGGAGACGGTGAGAAATTTGAACTTTCAAGCTTCTGTTAATGTAACCTTACAATGAAATCAAATTAGTTCATCTGGTTGTTTTTCCTGTCTGGTCTACATGAGAAGGCTGGCAATACGCTCATATTTCCAAACAAAATAGCTGAATTGCCACATGGAGGAACCAAAATGATCCTTTGCTTCTACAGGCAACATTATATGAGAAGGAAATCTCAAAGAAAGACAGATGAGTCACGGCGGGGCTATGCTCCTAACAGCATTCAGAGTTTCAGTCCAAGCTCAGGATGGTTTAATGATTCAACCTTGCCCGGTAAAGAAACGTTCCTGCCTTTCAACCCATCCAAATGAACAACTGCAGAACAGAAGATAGATTAGAACTTACTGTAAATTCTGGGCCTTTCTTCCAGTAAAATATCCAGAATTCAAAGGCAGGCCCCAGGAGCTCTAGTTCTGCTAGCAAGTGATATCCATCAGTGGTGACGGTCAGCATGGGCGGAATGAGGGATGCTATATATAAAAAAAGGGGGGATTCACATATTCAGTAGGTGGGAAAAGGGAAGGTTGGAGACTGGACAAAAATTGCTCAGAACTCTTGGGTCCAAGAATGGATTCTTGAGGAAGGGCTCCACCACTGTCTCCTTCAAGGGAGGCGTGAATTTGCAACCACGTGGACCTGACCACGTGGCTCCGACCAACCAGGAAGGACCTAAATAGGTGGTCGGGTCTTATGTTGGTACACTTTACAGCAGGTATCATCAACTCAACATTGTGGCTATTAATCAGGGCTTCCCCTGGTTTCACAAACGTTACCCTATTAAACGAATATTAAGAAATAGCTTCAAAATTATGGACATCTTGCAAGATTACCAAATCTAATGAGATTTGGGGCAGGGTTGGTTTTATTTGGAAAGTTATTTAGCTTTTTTTTTCTTTTTTTTTTAAAGATACAAGGCTACTGGACATCTGATGAGATGTATGACCCCCCCAAAAGTAGTCATCATCCTGTCTTAAAATCGGAAGGAAGGAAGGAAGGAAGGAAGGCAGGAAGGAAGGAAGGAAGGAAGGAAGG
>JANHFL010003348.1:33503-49554 GCA_032468155.1 Oxyrhabdium leporinum
ATTTCGCTTCTCATGCTTTCGCTTCAGAGCTGAAGAAGTTTCTTGGATGAGAAGCGAAACATCTTCAAAGAAAAACCAGAAAGTCCAGTTGCCTCTTGAAAAAAAACACCTTTAGGACATTACCGACTAGATAAAATATCAGTGCTAGTGAGTTTGGGGTTTGCTCCCTGTTTATATACAATTACTTGCCATGCCAGTTTTGGTGGGGATGTGATTTTCTCTTTGATTAGGAGAAATGAAAAAAAGCACCTTTGGGACAACCATGACCTGGATGACTGAGCATCTCCATAGATATCTAGTCAGTAATGAAATATCTGCAAGTAAACAACCAAATTCAGAAAGCACCAAGGACTCCACTGTTTATTTCCAATCAATTCTTCCACCTCTGTCTCTGCCTGAATGTTTTCTCTACAGAATGTTGGGGGGGGGGGGGAACATAACCTAGTATTAGATGCATTTAATTAAACTTAGTATTCTTTGCATCTGGTAATACTTCTGTGTTCAGACTTGGCATAAGGAAATATCTTTGGGAATCAGCAGGGCTTACCATTAATTCCTCCCACAAAGAAAACCCCCTACAAATTTGTGGTCTGATTATTTAACTACTCTTCTTCCTATGTTATTCTAGTATTTATTCAATGACAGTGCATAGCTATCAAGAGTTGTTTGGAATAGTTAGTGCCTGTTGATACAAGCATCCACAGAATCCAGTGGTTTCATCAGAAAAGATTAACATCGTAAAATCATGATGTAAGCACCATCCCTCATGTAGCTGTGATGTCACAGCACATGTATAACAGTAATAGTGTGATGCTCATTTTGGACTTTGCTCTCCTTCTTCAGATGCATCTGCCTTTCACTGCACTGCATTTTTTCCAAATACATCATATAAATTATGTAGAGATTCCAGCTCATGTTTACTTTGGAACTAAATTAGAAAGTAAAGTCTTCATCAGTTGAAGGTTAACTCCTGGTGATTATTTAGATACATCCATGTTGTTTTCTTCGCAACAGTATGGAAATGATCACTGCTTTCTTTTGTGGTATAAGAGCAAAAAAGTGTTAACACATGAACAATTTTAAGCATATCCTACAGAACGTAAATCCACAAGTCTCTCCAAAGATCTATTTATTATTTACATAATTTAAAATTAAGATACGTTTAAAAAACTTATACTGTACAACCTTCCATATGAATGGGTATGAGAGTATGTATTTATAAGATTTATAAACCACCTCACTGAAAAGGCTCCAGGCAGTAAATAACTTTTCTATACTTTTCTCTTTCTATAAATAATTATTATTATTCAGCTCTTAGACCAGAAAGCAATCAGATACAGCAATAAAAAGCATGAAAACAGTCATGACTGAAACTACAGTATTCAAAGAGACTCTTGTCCAGTAAATATATAAAAATTCATCAAGGTGACATATGTTTTTTTCAGTCTCAGTAAAGACTGAATTAAGAACAAAACTTATAAGAGAGTGCATCCAATATGCCAACCTACTCTGCTTCACATTGGCTTAACCTTTGGAAGATGGAGAGCCATTACAAGTAGTCCTCGACTTACAAAAGTTCATTTAGTGACCGTTCAAACTTACAACGGCACTACAGGTGGCTTAAGACAGTTTTTCCCACTTACAACCATTGCAGCATCCTCATAGTCATGTGATCAATGGCAACTGGTTCATATTTATAGCTTAACAACTGTGTTACTAACTTAACAGCTGAAGTGATTCACCGTGACAAGAAAAATCATAAAATGGGGCAATGCTCACTTAACTGTTTCGCTTAGCAACAGAAATTTGGGACTTAACTGTGGTCATAAATCAAGGACTACCTGTGTATCTGACCTCTAAATTGCTGAGGGTAAGACACTGACAGACTCTGGTGAGTTCCCAGTGATTTTTAGAATAAATAAATATGCAGACAGAGTTAGTGGAGAAGTCTTAAGGACCAATAAACACTTGCAAAACCAGAAAGTAACAAAAATTCAGAGGAAATGCCATAGTGAAGTTTTTTCCTTACGGTGTTTTTCCACCAAACAGATCTATTTCTATCAGATATCATTAATGGAAGCAATCCAGTTAAAATTCAGCCAAGAAATAGAATTACAGTACTCACCAGATTTCTTTTGTTCAAAGACCAGCATCTAGTTTCAGAGCCACATTCCTGGTACATTTAAGTATCAAAGGAAAAAAACATTACAAATCCTGACTACACTTTTTTTACAAGGGGCAAAGAATGAAAAGAGTGCAATGTCCCACCATCCGTAATTCTTTTGTGGCAGAAAAAAATTAAATTTATAATCTTAAAATCACTACTGCATTCTTTTAGTTTACAACAAAGGCATGTTAATTAACTTGAGCTTTTTTCTTTTTACAGGATTGGAACACCACTCCTAGGTTTAAAGCATTTCACTTGTTTTATGGCCTGATTATTTTAACACACACACACACAAACACACAAACACACACACACACACAAACGACGCTATTGGAGAGGACCATCCCTTTTGTTTTTTGGTGATTCATTACCAGCTATTTTTCATTGTAGTGACAGGCTAGAGAAATCTTTTGCAATAAATGTAAGTGAACAGCCTGGGATACAACCTTTGCAGAAAATGTTAGGGTAAAGAAGAATACTTTACAAAGATTATAATTACTTTTAAACATTTAAAAATTATTTTTCTTCTGGCATAAAAAGATATAAATCCAAAAATAAGAAAAAGAAATAAATTACAGTGCAGAACCAGCACAGGAATTATTTTTGAAAACAACTAAAAGTTCAAGTTGATATTCAGCTTATAAGGTCTCAAATGTACATGTTTCAAAAGTAGTGATTATAACTTCGCTCATTCTAAAACTGGAAATGATGGGAATTGTAGCCAATATAGTGGGGGAATTCCAAGTTAGGTTCTTTTAAAACCAAATATCTCCCACTTGTAAAAGGTCAGTGTAATAGCTCTATTAATTTTGAAGGATATAATTTATTCTTTTTTTGCAATTTTAATAATATTTAAAGAATATTGCCAATCATTAGAAAAGAATCACTATTTGTTAAAAACTAAGGGCTTTTTGAATAAATTATTTCCCCTTTAGTTATTCTGTATTTGCTAACAGATGTTCCTATATTTTTCCTGCCCCAAGAAAGCCCTATATTTTTTAATCTAGACACCAATCTAGATCAAGCTAAGAATAAAGAGTAAAGGCTACATAGAGATTTGAATGTGCCTCAGGAACACAACATGAGTTACTTATACAGTATTACCAACAAGTTGTCCTTCAAGCACTAAAGCTGGATATGTTGACTCTATTTAGTGAGTTTAACATCTGCTACCTCTTTTAATAAAGATTAATATCAGACCAAAAATAGTAAATATTTGTCATATACAGCAATGATTACACTGCCAATCTCCTGATTTTCAACTGAACGCAAAGTCCAAAGGACAACTAAAGATCAGTATTACCTCTAAATGACTTACCTTTCTTAACACATAGCTCTTCAACTTCATTAACATAGTAATTACTTAGTTCAACAATACAGCTATTAAAAACAGTTCCTGCAACCAAACAGGTGCCTATGTAATCAAAAGAGCAGAACAATGAGGAAAGAAGATTAATGGAATGTAACAACTGATCATAAAATATTTAATATACCACAGTAAAGGATTAGCTTCTCTTAAAAGCTGAAAATAATTTGGCAAAATAAATAACTATATATGTTTTGAAGGGAGCCAGTTTGTTGGTTACGTCACAAGACTAGGAACTGCGAAATGTATGTTCTAGGTCTGCCTTGGGTACACAGCCAGCTGGGTCACCTTGGCCAGTCACTCTATCTTAGCCTTAGTAAGAAGGCAAGGGCAAACCACTTCTGAAAAAGTTGCCAAGAAAATTGAAGGCTAGCAGATTCAAGCCTGATCTAAAGATGTATTAAAAAGTCTTCATAAAAACAGTGTAATCAGCAAACATTATTTAGGATGGAATCTAAGGAAATGAAGTATGCAGGCAAAAATGACATTGTGGTCTACTCCAGTTGAACTTTTATCATTACCAATTCAGCAGATCATCTGCAATTAGTTGCCTGATGGGTTTTATTACAGCCACAGACAAAAATACAAGACAGCAACACTGAACAGCATCAATGATTTGTAATATTCTTCAGATTATCCAGGAATATTCCTAATCAAAGGCAATATTTGTTACAATTTTATAAGAATGAAGTACAGTAAGGGAGGGCATGGAGCAATATTTTATTGAACCACTGAATCACAACGATAGATTCCAGTACTGTAGAAGATATTCCTAAACCTGCATTCCAGTAGCATTGAAGGAACATTGGTTTGATTAATACTCTGGACTATGGGGGAAGATTGAATAGCTAAGATACTTTTAAAATTGGAAGCATTTTTGTCTATTACAACATTTACAAAATATCCAATAATTTGCAGAGCAGATATCAAGTTCTGGCTGTCTATTAACCACGTGCTTTGCTTGACGATAAACATTTTCTCTTCAATTTCACCCTTGCATCTGGATGTCAGATTATTAGGAAAATTTAAGGTTCCTAGACCCTGGTGGTCATATTCATCCATAAATTATAGATATTTATTCATGTCTGGTTTCTATATCTAATAAGATCACTATTTTATTAAGGGCAAGACTGGAGACAAGGGTTATTCAAATAATTGTCTCAAAAATGTTTACTGGATTGTGAAGACTTTATATATGCATATAATTGTGATTATGAATATATTTTAATATTTTATTATTAACCCTGATGGGATAATAGCCTGAAAAAACTAAAATAATTGCAACAAAAATATTTTATAGCAGGGGTTTGCAACATTTGGGGGGTGAGGAGCAAAGTCTAGAACTGGACTTTAAACAACATATTGAAGTCTACACTGATAAAGGATGGTCAGGATAAAAGCTACCTCTGATTTGCATTTAAAATAAATTTAAATAATGTGATTACTTTTCAGTAGTGCACTTAACATCCCTACCTGCCACTTTACAATTTGTAATTGACATGCTTTGGAGGCCACTGGAGCCCATTTGAAAAGCTTTCTGGCAATACTTGCAGTTTGATTTCTCAGCTTTGCTAAACAGTGTGCGTCACTGTGATATTCACTGAAACATTTCAACAGCCTCAAAACAATTAAAAGTATCCAATTTATATAATGCCAAGGACTTTTTCCTTGTACCTAGACAAAATATTTTCTCTATTGACAAAAAAATGTTCCATTAGAATTCTGTTCCACAAGTATTGTTCCTTTAAATTGAAAAAAGCATCAACTGCAAATTATACAGACTAATCATTTATTTATTAAAAGCATGACTAAAGTAAATTATTTATCCTTATTCTCAGATGTTAATTTTAATCATATAAGAATTCTGCAACTGACATGTACAATGTGCACAAATCATATGTGAAGTGAACAATACAAAATAATATATGATTGTATTTAACTTTTGTCAACAATCCCTTTTTATATATAAAAAATTAAGCTCAGGTATCAATGGTTTTCAAATGCATGCATTAATTTTCCATTATTTATCAGATATAATTTTCCAAGAACTATGTACAACTTCAATATTTTTAAAATAATCCACAATCTACTAATTTCAATGAAGAATTAAATACACAATTTATATCAAACGCTTCATTAAAGACTTTCAATGTAAAACCTGCAGCAACATATACTCCACTGTTCCCTCAACCAATTTAACCTCAGTGATATAATACTATTATTACTTTAAATCTGTAGTATTTACAATACTGGTAATCTCCAGTTAATATTAACCTGTTACCAAAAACAGACCAAGTCCAGACAAATTATTCTGGCCATTGCAACCAACACTCCAGTTTAATAAAAGTTATGTCTACCGGATCAGGGAGGCAAAGAACACAAGTTTCAGACATTGGGAAAACAGAAGAGATTCTGCTAGGCCAGACATAATTGCACAAGCACAAGGTTTGCACATTTTTGGTCTGTGTATTTTCAGGCATCTAGGTTATTGTAGTGCTGGCTTTCTGACAAACAAAATAAACATTTTCAGAATGGCTGCATTAGCCTGTGGGGAAAAACAAGAGTGCTGCAGCATCTTGGAAAACAATCGGCTTCATCAAAATCCACTCCCATGAATGTTGCAAACTATCAGTTCAAATGTGCAGATTCTGGGCCGGAGAGTGTTAACTGTGAATTCAGGGAACCTGAGAAATAGCCTAGGTTAATGAGAGCAAAGCAGCAGATTGCTCGATGACTCTGAAAATAAGAAAGCGCAATGGATGCTGGATGCTCAGGCCCCAGCAGGAGATTCTGAATGTTCAATGCACGGTATAATACTGAGTTATCTAGCAAGCCGGAAATACCAATATATCATTATCCATATATTTATCCTCGGTTTATCACACTATGTTCCCTTCCATCGTACGAATTAAAAGCATCATGCTGAATAGCTGTTAAAGACACTTCAAAATGATCTCTGGCGTTAGCCCATCTACAAAATTGGGTATAATCTAAGTGCCTGTGTATGTTTGTGGAAGGAATTATTGCCGGGCGCAGGTGAGCAAAGAGAGCCAAACCTAGGCATTCGAGTGACCTTGCAATGCGCTCGGTCAGAGTGCGCCTGAAACATCTGAGTAAGGAGAGAGAAACTGCGATTGCCGAGGGATTGGGAAAAGAAACGCGGTTCCATCAATCTCAGGCGGCGGCACAGAGACGACGCAAAAGAAAAGGCTGAAGTGCATCTTTCTGCAACCCGGTTCCCCTCAACTATGTCAAACTACAACTCCCAGAATCTCCAACCACGTTAACCAGAGGTAATGATAGTTGCAATTCAATGCCACTGGATGCCACGGTTCCTCTGGAGCTACAGCTTTTGAGTAACTACAGGAGGAGGAGGAGAAAAAGCTAGCCGCGGGGCTTACCTGCGGAGGCCAGCAATGCCACCCTTCCCAGACGCAGGCGACGAGTCAGCAACAGCTCCCACTTCTTCTCTTGCTCCGGCTGCCAGACCCGACCCTGAACGCCAGCGGCGGAGGCACAACGGGGCGCGGCTGCGCATGCGTTTAAAAGCACAACAACCTCGATCACGGCGGAACTGGAGTCTGCCTTTGCCAGATAGGACTTCTGGGGTAGAGCGGAGAGATGCGTGGCTCCCCCTAGAGGATGTAACTCTCCACTGCATGCTGTTGCCGGAGTTTCCCAGCAGCTTTGGCAGAGCTGCTTTTTCGCGGGGAAGCGGGAAAAGTATGAGAATAGGAGCTGGAGATGAATCCCTCTGAGCTCTAAAAAGTACTGCAAATTGTCTTTCACTTAGACTCGTCCTGAGCATTATTTTCTAGGGAGAGAAGTAAAATGATGACATCTGCAAACTGTATTGTCATCATTCCAGCCATATTTCGTGCTTCGAGTGTTGTTTTTTTAAAGCAGCTAAGTGGCCCGTGCGAGGCTTCCTCCCACCTCCGGAAAAATGCTCTAAAATCCGATTTCTAATTTAAGGGGACAGAAATCATCTGAGGCTGAGTGGGATTATTTCCCAACAAAAGTGGCTGTTGACTCAATACTTTCAGGATCATGTCCTTAACAGAGATTTATAAAACTTTTTTTATAGCTATGTACGTAATGAACAATCTTATGTTCTTTGGCAGAAAAGATGTTTTCATAAACTGTGATCAAGGATGTCTGCAAGTTACTGTGTGTTTTTTTAAAAAGTCAAGTACGGCAGCCACAATGGTGCAACTGAAACTCCACCTGATTTTTGTGCAGGCTGTGCATAAAAAAATGGACTTGGCTGGCCTCTTGATTATTTTGACCATAGCCTGTGAACACTCCTGAGTATGAAGTCCTATGATGCCTCAGCCACTCACTTTGGGTGCTGTCCCAAAAGTTTTAATGGGGATCAAATTAATGAAAATAATTAGTGAGTCGTCTGACTTCCTTTCCCTTTCCACCAACATCACTGTTGGCAAGAAAAACAATCACCAAACATTCTCCTTAAAGTGGGCAAAGTTGCTCTGATCATTGGGCACTGCCCCCCATGCCAACTTTGGCTTGTGCTATTGGAAACACTGGATATCTGGTTTCATTGAGCGATGGCAGAAGGAATGTGTCCCAACTGGAAAAGGTTTCCATGATTCTGGCTTCCCACCAAAGGGGTCCTCCTATGAAGAACAAGTGGAGGATAATTATAGATTAGAGATGAGCCAGATCAGCAGCTGTTGCTTGCTTGTGTTTGTTCTCAGTTATAAGTGACAGCAGAAGAAAACTTGGCAAAAACACACCTCTCAAAGTGGAAAGATGTGTTCACCCCTGTGCTTGTCAGTCCAGTACTGTGAAAGCTCCAGGGAGAAATTAGAGCCCCGATAGGCTGCGTGCCGAAAGCAAAGAGAGGAACCAAGTAAGCTGAATGTTTTTATTTGGAGAACACAACAGCGTCACATCATCACCTCTGCATTTGATTGCCCTAGCCAGAATAAACGGTGAGTGTTTCCAAAATCTTATTGTGTTTCTTCTTGTTTTAGCATTGCTGTAAGTGCTTCAAAACTATATCTGATTTTTAACACATTTCTAACATGGACAGTTAATTTAACATTTAATCAATACCCCGACAGTATACCACCTCCAAAAATACATAGCAAAGCTTTGTGGAGGTGTATCACTCATAAGCTTCCCTTTGCTTAAACATAGTTGAGGCCTTTCCACAATCACTTCATTCCTTATATGTTAGATTTACTCCGCATACTTATAGCAGTATGGAATTACTCCAAAATGTTTGTATTAAAAAAAATGGAAAAGAATATGGTGGAAATATTCTTCCATAGATGACTCTCAAACTTTTCCCAACTTCTAGTTGTTTTTGGTAATTCGGGCCTAAGGGAAGAATAATACCTCAAATTATTACTTTCCATATACTTAAAAATATTTTACTATATTTTACTAAACCCATGGAATGATTTGTGTTAGAACTAGAATCAATACATGGCTCAGTCCTAATATTTTTGTCATTTTTAATTCTTTTTTTAACATTAATTGGATCCCAACTATCATCAAAGGATCATGCCTTCCAGCAACTATGAGTAAAATTGCAACTAACATATTTATTAGAAAGAAACTTGTATACCAGTGGTTCTCAGTCTGTGGTCCGCAATCGCTGGGAGGGGCACGATGTCATCACAGGAGGTCCACAAAAGCTTGAAGAAATTTTATCATTTAAATCTTGAGTTAGGTCTTGGGGCATCCATGGCCACAAAAGGTATTTAAAGGGATTATGTGGTGAAGAAAAGGTTGACAACCACTAATGTATACCATCAATAAAGACAAATACATTTTGTAACTTTGGATTTTAGTTAGCTTAATCAATGAAAATATTTCAAATCCAGGACAAGTACTTATGTGACTATCCATATTATGTACGACAATGCTGGGCAGCTCACAAAATATAAAAATAATTTTAAAGAAAGTTATAGTTCAACAATGGTACATTGAGACTTGATAATACCTTTTTGCAGTACCATGATTAGTGGTTGAGTAAGGCAATGCATATCCTGTCTTTCAGCAGGATTGCTACACAGTTGCAGGATCTAGTATCAATTATAGAATTCACTACCTACATCAAACTTTCCCAACATAGTGACCTCTACATGTATCTAACTTCTGCTTCATTGAAGTTATGTTAATGTATCCAAAGGGTAGCAGGATGGAAAATGAATAACATTACTAATTCTAAAAGACCAACTTGGAAAACTTTAGTTTGATGAAATTATGCACATATCCAATAAAGGAGAATAGTTGTAGCTCAGGATTGAAATTAGGGGTCCTTGATGTTCTCTGAGCTTGGTTGTTTTCTTGCAACATTTCATTACCCAAACTAGGTAACATCATCAGTGCTACTGTAGTATATCCAGTTCAGGAACATTCTGATGACACCTTTCATTGAGAAAGCCATGATGGTTTAGCTTTCAATCAATATTCTCCATGAAGTCCATTGGTTTCACATTGTGTTTTTGTCTTCCATTTTTTCAAAAGCATTTTGGAGAGATGACTGTCACATACTCAAGTAAAGTTGCAAATGCTACCTTCTTTGGATTCCACAGGCTACTTCTCAAATGGAAAGGAAGCATCTACAAACTGCTTTACCGAGAATTTATTCTCTTTGCCTGTCTTTACACAGCGATAAGTATATTGTATAGGTAAAACTTTTTTCACATTCTACAATGCTGTCTGCTTGACCCTTGTAGGAGAATGTGTGATACTACATTAAACAAGTGGGACCTGAAGTCTTGCAGTGTGGTTCTCTGGATGATTTTAGCCAGCCGCACTCCTCTTCTATCTCTTTCCCCCAATTTTCTGTATCTCTTCCCCATTCAGCTAAGTCAGGGCTCTGAAATTCGTGGGCTGGATGTGTCACGCACTGGCCATGCCCCTGCCTGGTTTAGTAAAGGGGGAAAAAGTCCCAATACATCACATGATGCTGCCATGACAACGCGAGTTTGACACCCCTGAACTGAGTACTCAGGAATTTCAGAAATATTTTATAGATTCTTCCTTTGAAACATGGATGTCCAAACTTTTACCTTACCTGGGCTGCATTAAGTGAAGACAAATTGTCTTGGGTTGCATGTAAAATATATAATATAGTTAATGTATATAAATAAAAACTTCCTTTATTTTTTATATTTTTAGTCATATTGTGTGTAGTCATCTTACTAACTGTCCAGGGCTGCATGCGGCCCACAGGCCACAGGTTGGACGTGCCTGCTTTAGAAGCTTTTCTAAAGTCTTGATGTTTCCCCATATCTGCCAGTGTTTCTCTCTTATACATCTAGGGTATCATTTTGACTACACAAATACTGGAAATTGGAAAATGAAATTGTTGTTGGTATATATAATTATGTAGATCATAACTATTCAAGAAGGTTTTGTTTTAAAAAGCTGTGTTGAATTTTATAGAATCTGTGCAAAAGCACTATTTTTCAAGCTTTTTGCCATTCTCAAACGTCTTGTTTAATTTGATTGTTTTGCAATTAAAGCAAATAATTTAGTCAATTGACTAAAATGATTGTGTGGAATTTTTGGTTATATTTGGAATCAAATGTATTGTAAAATATAGTTACATTTTCTAAAACTATGTTTTAATATTCTATAATGCTTTCATAAAAGACTAAAATAGTATAATGTTCATAATTGCATTGTGACAAAAAAGGCAAGTGCCAAACAATGTCTTTACCATTGAGGGAAAAGAATCAAGAAATGACAACTCTAAGTCGATTATCACTGAAGGACACCAAGTGGCAATTGTCATTTCATGGAGATATAAATTTACAATGAGCAGCTTCAGTGACTGTGATATGAGAAAATTTAGCTCAGCTTCAAACCTTAATTGAATGTCATCTCCCTGTGGAATTGCAGTTTGAAGCAAAACTAAATTTGCAAGGATTTATTTTGCAATTGTTTCAAGATTTCCTTCTGCTACGATTAGTAATATAATCCATTATAGTTAGATCTAGGTCTGATGTAGCTTTGCAATCTGTAGCTATTACAACCTCCAAATGAACTACTGGTGAAATCTCACTGCAGAATCTCTCACTGCTTTCCTTCTGTTATGTCCAGTGTACAATCTAATGCTGAATGCTTTGGGATGCTTCTCTTTGTTCTTAATTTGCATTTATTTAGTCTTTATATCAAAAGTCCCTGTCTTTTTTGTCACAGATTTTTCCTTTCAGGAAGCCAGAAACGGTACTTTGAGAAATTATCCATTTACTGTGACAAATATGCAGAACAAATTCCAGTCACTTTTGTTCTGGGTAAGCTTATATTCCATTTCATGCAGAGGAGGGGTGGAAACATTTGCGAGGCCACATTACAGAAGTGTAAAACCTAAAATATACTACAGTTGTTGCAACCTGTCCCAATCTCTAAGGATTTGAGGTGGTATGCGAATATAAAAACGCATTGCAAAATTAAATAAAATTCCAATTGAATGCCACCACACAATAAGTTATTGGCTTAATGTGGTCTTTTTTTAAAAAAAGAAAAATCTGAAAGATCAATAAAATCCCCTTCCCCACTATATGTGGCAATTGTGACTTACTTTGTGACTGATTAACCCATTTGCTGCAGCTTCTCTCAAATCTGAAAAGTGATTTAGGAGACCCATCTCTACCCTACTGCTCTCCAGATCTCTTGGAGGTACAATTCCCAGGGTAGCCATAGTTGGAGAGCACTAGGGATGGATGAAAAAAGAGAATCCACTGCCAGATGTCAAGAGAATTACTAGAAGAGTATATATAGAGTTTACTTATGCATAATATTAGAAGATATTCTGTTGGGTATATAACAAGAAATGTGAATCGGGATTTTTGAACTCTCCAGGGTTTTATGTTACTTTGGTGGTGAACCGCTGGTGGAACCAATTTGTAAATCTGCCATGGCCAGACAGAATTATGTTCTTGATCTCCAGCACTGTTCAAGGAAGAGATGAGTATGGCCGATTACTCAGGAGAACTCTAATGCGTTATGTGAATTTAACATCTCTCCTCATCTTTCGATCAGTGAGCACAGCTGTCTACAAAAGATTTCCAACTTTAGAACATGTGGTAGAAGGAGGTACTGTTCACTCATTTTCATTCCTGTCTTTGACCTAGTTAAAGTCAACATTTCCCAGTGTACCAGATATTTGGGGTGGTGCTTATGTAGAGCTACTGTAATCACACTGTATTGCAAGAAACAAATAGTGTTGAAGCTATTAGTTTAATGTTTTTATGATTGCTGTAAGCTGCCCATGCTGCTTAAGATGGATGTCCATATAAATATTTTAAATAAATAAATATTGTTATAGTTTAATATGATCTTATACTTTAGTACAGATTTTCCCAATCTCTTTGATTGTAACTTCCATCATCTTTAGCCATTGTACCCAATGGGATTATAGAAGACAAAGATATTGGGGAAACCTGCCTTACTTTGTACAATTTCTCATGTGACCAACCCAGAACAAGACTCAGCCCTTTGTGCAACTCTCACTGTATCACAGTACTGTCTGTCACTGGGAGAGAGGATAGAAATTTCAAGTTGAAATGCATATCTGTTTCTGCAAACATGAAACATGCTGGGTTGGTGCTACTAATTTAAACAAAGTAAAACAAAATATTAAAAAATCTTCCCCAGCTGCTGTGATCAAAAATTCAGACTCTATGAGCACTTCAGTTTTCTTATTTTTTTATTTTGTTCTGGTTTTTTTAATGGAAAGCTGTTGTGTATCTCCTGCATAATGTCTAATTTATCTATTGATTTTTACTAATATAGATGTATCTATGAGTTCTGTAGGAGTTAGTCCCAGGTTAATATTTATTTATTTATTTGCTTGTTTGTCAAACATATACAAGATAACAAGTATAGGTAAGAACATAAACATGAACAAAGGAAGTAAATACAGATAAATGAGGACAGTAAGACAGGGACAGTAGGCACGCTGGTGCGCTTATGAATGCCCCCTTTAAGGACCTCTTAAGAATGGGGTGAGGTCCATGGTAGACAGTTTGAGACTGAAGCTGTGAGGGTCTGAGGCTGTAACAACGGAGTCAGGTAGAACATTCCAGGCATTGACCACTCTGTTGCTGAAATCATATTTTCTGCAATCTAGTTTGAAGCGGTTTACCTTGAGCTTGTATTGATTGTTTGCCCGTGTATTATACTGGTTGAAGCTGAAGAAGTCATTGACAAGCAACATTGTAGCAGACAATTTTGTGTACTATACTTCGATCGGACTGCAGGCGGTGCAGTTCCAGATTGTCCAAGCCCAAAATTTCAAGCCTGGAGGCATAGGGAATTCTATTGTGAGTAGAGGAGTAGAGGAGTATTCTCGAGAAATACCTCTGAACCCGTCAATCATGTTAATGTCCGATATACAGTGTGGGTTCCAGGTGCACGAGCTGTATTCAAGAATTGGTCTGGCATAGGTTTTGTATGCCCTAGTTAGCAATACAATGTTACCGGAGAGGAAGCTTCACAAAATTAGGTTAACAACTCTTAATGCCTTTTTGGCAATGCTGTTACAGTGAGCTCTGGGGCTTAGATTATTTGAGATGAGTACTCCTAGGTCCTTGACAGAGAGAGGTTCGTCTGCGAGATTGTTTCCGCCCAACTTGTATTTGGTCTTCTGCTTTAAATTGCCAATGTGTAGGACAGAGCATTTATTAGTTGAAATTTGGAGTTGCCAATTGCGCGACCATTCTGACACATAGTTGAGGTCGCTTTGTAGGGCAGCAGCATTGTCAGTGGTGTTAAATAATTTTACGTCATCGACGAAGAGGACACAGCTGCTTTTAATATGCAGAAAGTGTGTGGGTCCTAAAACGCTGCCTTGGGGGACACCGCTGTTAACTGGTGCCAGATTTGATAGGGCCCTTCCTATTTTGACTATTTATTGCCTGCTTGACACGAACATGGCTATCCACTTGTGCAGGGATCCGGAGATGCCGTAAGAACTTAGTTTCAACAGTAGTTTGTCGTGCACCACTGAATCAAAGGCTTTGCAGAAGTCTATGTAAATTGCGTCTATTGCTTTGCCCTGGTCAAGATGTGTGGTCCATATGTTTCTGCAGTGTAGGAGTTGCAGATTGCAGGACAAATTTTTCCTGAAACCAAACTGCTTGTTAGAAAGCAGGTTGTTTGTCTCTAAGTGGAGGGTGATGGGTTGGTTTATAATTGATTCCATGACTTAACAGGTGACGCAACACAGTAAGATTGGTCTGTAATTTTCTACTAGACTAGGGTCTCCCTTTTTAAAGATAGGTATGACGTGGATGATGACCATAAGTCAGGCAAGGAGCTGGTTCCGAAAGATACCTCTAGTAGATTGTGCATAGAGGTTTGGCTAGGGCAGTGGCAAGCTTTTTCAAGAAGTAGGCACATAATCCATCAGGGCCGATAGATAAAGGTGGCTTTAAGTTACGTAGTGCCATTTCAACGTTATCTACTGTAATCAACATTATCTACTGTAATGTTACAGTACTATGTCCTGGCCTGAATCTTGACCAGAAAGAGTCTAAATAATTCATTTCTTCTGGGGCTACCTTTTTCAAGAAGGGGAGCTTGGAAACTCAAGGCTAATTGCTAAAAGTTTTATCTGATTTAATGAATAATTTAGGCTAAAGTAGCAGACCAGCAAAATGATATGGGCATAGTATAGTTAGTTTTCAGTAAGGCATTCGACAAAGGAGACCACAACCTACTTCTTGGTAAGCTAGAAAAATATATGGGATAGATAGCATCAACACCAGATGGATTTGTAACTGGCTGACAAACCATGCTCAATGAGTAGTCCTTAATGGTACTACATCTATACAGAGGGAAGTAAGCAGTGGGGGTACCATGAGGTTTTGTCTTAGGTTCAGTACTTTTTAATATCTTCCTAAATAACTTAGATGAGGGTATAGAAGGGGAACTCATCAAATTTGCAGATGACACTAAATTGGCAGGAATAGCCAATGCCCCAAAAGACAAGCTCAGGATCCAAAAGGATCTTGACAAACTTGAACAATGAGTCCTATCCGACAAAATTAATTTTAATGTGGAGAAAAGCCAAGTTTTACATTTAGACAGGAAAAAACAAAGGTATAACTACAGGCAAAACCTGGCTCAAAAACAATAACTGTGAGAAGGACTTGGGAATCCTACTGGACGATCACTTAAATATGAGCCAACAGTGTGCAGTAGCAGCCAAAAAAGCTAATACAATCCTTGGTTGTATAAACAGTGGCATAGTATCAAAATTATGGGAAGTATTAGTACCACTTTATAAAACCTTAGTAAGACCACACCTTGAATACTGCATCCAGTTTTGGTCACCAGACTACAAAAAAGATGTTGAGGTTTTGGAAAATGTGTAGAGAAGATCAACTAAGATGATTAAAGGCCTGGAGATTAAAACATATGAAGAATGGTTGCAGGATTTGGAGTTGGCTGGTCTAGAGAAAAGAAGGACTAGGGGTGACATGATAGCAGTATTCCAGTATTTGAGGGGCTGCCACAAAGAAGAGGGG
>JANHFL010003348.1:49654-65472 GCA_032468155.1 Oxyrhabdium leporinum
GTTCACCAAATTCCTTCTGCCAGAGTCCTGATGAACCTAAGCCACCCTGGAGGGGTGGTGAAGAAGATAGGATGCTCCGCAGATCACAAGGAGATCATGAACTCCTTGTTTGATCTGGAGGAAAGCTCTCAAATCCGGCAGGAAAAAAAAGATGACCATTGTGTGCCTGACCAAAGCCGATCGGAAAAGAAGACTGAACAAAAGTGTGATCGATCTGGTGAGAGATCTCTAACTTTGAATTTTTAAACTTAACGGAAGAGCCTCCTGGAAAACATCTGGGTGAAAGTGGGACCTAAAAAGGAAGAGGTGGAATTGTTTTTCTTCCACCTCCTGAGAAAAGCGAGGAAAGCCTAAGAGCCATCTTTAGAACAGGAAGTTAAGTCAAATAACTTTTTTTTAAAAGAGTGAGAAAACTTTGCAACTAGAAAGCTGGACTGGATACTCAAACACAATATTGATTAATTTAAAAGCTTTTGGATACTACAAAACTTGGACATACAGAATTTTTTTACTCTATTTCTATAAAATTCGAACCGAAGCATGCTATACAAAAGGAGGAAGAATAAAGAGAGAAATAGATCAACAGTGCCACCTACAGGCAGAAGTGAAAGGGGGAAAGTATACAAAATACATAACCTTGAGACTGTGAAACTGAAGAAATGGCTGCTAGATAAACAATTCTTGTACTACAAGTTGTTTAGACTGAATAACTGAGACAGAGAGCGGAACACTGAGATTTTTTATTTTTAAACAGTGCAGCTCTTGGAACTCAAATGGAAATAAAACCGATAAGGCAAAATAGAAGCTGAGAACAGCAAAGCACTTCCCTTTCTCTTATTTTTTGCTCTGTGAACTTTCTTTTTCTGGATATAAAATAACTGGTGGTTGAATTCTAGGACTTGGTGGGCCTACATGGATTATAATTTACCAACTTATCAATTCTTTTCTTTATATATAAGAGAGGATTAGGGTTTGAAGAACCTGAAGAAAAACAACAAGAATGATGGGGTCAAAAGATTGGTAACTTTTGGATTACAACTTATATTTTTATCTTTCTCTTGGATTACAGCTGATAACTTTACCCTTTACTTTTTGTGGATTATAAATATTAAAATACTTTAAAATGAGGCACCATCTGCACCATTTTCAGCATCATCATCAGCAACATCTAGCCCATCAGGTCAGAGGACTTTGGATGCTATGTTACAGCAAGAGAAAACAAAAACGATGCAGGCAGAATTAAAAGTTATGATCCAAGCCCTGCATGATGATTTGAAAGAAAGAATAGGGAAAGTAGAGGACGAAATAGAGAATTTTCAATAAATGATGGCAAACAGTGAACAGCGTATGCACAAAGTAGAAAAGAAAACTGAACAAACAGAAACAAGACTGGAAGAAGTTTGTTTTGTTTGTTTTGGGTAAAGTTTTTCATTTTTAAATCTTTATACAAACATATCATTGTGTGAACAGGGTGGTATCTGGATATCATACTTTCAATACAAATTAGTTGTTATTCATCATATTTATATCATTTAACCAAATTATATAAATCTAAGACTATTACATATCTTCATAACAAATTATCATCCATCATTATTTAGCCTCAAAGTCATTTCTGTTGGCCACCGGTAGTCATGCTTGATTTTAGTACTGGATTAAAAATTGGTTCTTTGAAGAAGTGAACATACATATTAATACATGGACATGCATAAAATTACATTAAAAGTTTAGGATCATTTGTCCTCTTACTAATTGGAACTTTGCTTGGTTTGAAACTTCTCTTTTGAGGAAACAAAAACAGGTGATTAAAATATAGCTGCATTTCTTTGTACACAGGTTTTATGACAACTGAGGAAAGGATAATATTTGATGATCTTAAATCACCCCATCTTAAATATTGGATCCCTTTTGTTTGGTTTGGAAATTTGGCAGCCAAAGCAAGACAAGATGGAAGAATCAAAGATAGTGTGGACTTGCAAACACTGATGAATGTAAGTAAGTAGATGCAGTGAACAATTGTGAAAAACATTTGAAAGCCAAAAATAGAATACCTATTTTTTAAAAAAATCATCTACTCCATATAAATTGTGTTTCCAATTTCCTTAACTCCATTTTTTCACATTCTGAGACTTCCTATTCTTGTACTCCTGTGCAAGGCTGTTCATAGATGAAAATGACACTGGAGGCAAGAAGAATCTTCCAAAACTGCCCACTGCCCACTTCCCAACCAAAATGTTTTCACTATACTGTGTCTGAAGGCTAGCTCCAAGCTTCAGGAAACACTAGGTAAAATGGCTGCTGATGGCCGCTGGTTACTTCAGATGTTTGTCTTATCATTTGACAGTTCGTTCTTATATCAGAAACAATTTAGAAACAACCAACAGATTATTACAGCAATGTAAGATTGAGAACAGAAGCCAACTAAAACCCTCTAAAAAATCTTCAGAAACCAAAAGACCCAGTAGCCCAAGAAGAAGAAAAAGGGGAATTATCTATAACATACAGTGTAAGGACTGTAACAGCCACTCTGTAGGACAAATGGGCAGAAGACAAATGGGCAGAAGACCACATCCCGGAACCCCAACTAGCAGTCAGAAGACATGATGAAAACTCAATTTCACAACACATGGACAAACTTAACCATTGTTTCAACTGGGAAACTGTGAGCATCCTAGACCAAGCTAAGTCCAAAAATGCTAGAAAACTGGTCATCAACAGGAACATAGAGATAAACAACCTCTACATACCATTCAAAATAGACAATCAAAAAGCCAAAAAGGAAGCAAAAAGACCAGAATATATCCTTTTCAGCAGCCAACATCCAGATAAACAGGAGTTTATACCAGACAAACAATCTAGCAGAAACAATGCCCTAAATAAATAATTATCAAGGATAAACTCACACCCACACTAACACTGGCAGGGCAAATATTGTATGTCAGAAAATGTTGTATGGAGTAAACTTCACACTTCACACATATATTACCTAGTAGGGTAATGAAACATCTATAAGCAAACAACCAAACTCAGAGAGCACCAAGGAATCCTCCATTTAGTCTAGCAGTGAAGCAGCAGGCTAGAAATCAGGAGATTATAAATACTAATCCCAATTTAAGGATAAAGCCAGCTGGGTAACCTTGGTCCAGTAACTCTCAACCCTAGGAAAGAGACAATGGCAAACTATTCCCAAAAAGTTGCTAAGTAAATTGCAGGGAACTATTCCAGGCAGTCACCAGAAGCCAACATTGACTGGAAGGCACCAAACAAAAGTGTCATCAGAACTAGCCTCAGAATTCATTATATTACTTCATGGCAAGTACCATCATATCTATAATAATTAATACATTGTGATAATCCTCAACAATACATCAGTTGCTCTATTTGCTTTTATTTTCCATTTAGGAGATGAATCGGTATCGATCATGGTGTAGCCTACTATTTGGTTATGACTGGGTTGGAATTCCTCTCGTGTACACACAGGTACAAAATGAATACTTACATATTATTAAATATATCTGAGATACATTGAGGTAGGGTGGAATCTTGAAAACTTTAAATTCATATATAAATACTTTTATATTCAAGCATTGAAAACATTTCTATACCTGTCACTATTACTCTGATTTAGCTTTCCCTAGTTTGGGGCATCATCTCCAGATACAGTAGCAGCTAATCCTGATGAGATTCATACTCGCAACACATCTAAAGAGCCACAAATCGATAAGCCTTGTTTATTTACTGCCAAGTACTGTGAAACCAAGGAATAAAATCAAAGACGTTCAGAAATAGAAACATTTTGTATTTAATGAGCCATCAAATTTTGTAATTCGTATCTTAAAAATATAGTCTTTTGCATCCCTCCTCAAGTTAGATTTCCCTAAATATTTCTTGTTGCCCTTGTTGACTAGGAATTCTGGAAATTGTAATACAATACCACAAAAGTACATCAGGCTAGGGAAAGCAGGTCTTTAGATATACTGTATAGAAAACGTGCTGCATTCATTGTTATATTCATAACTTTGTATGAATTTTAACTCTTCTAGGTTGTCACCCTGGCTGTTTATACCTTCTTCTTCACATGCCTTATAGGGCGTCAGTTTTTGGATCCTGACCAAAGCATCCCAGGTCATGATTTAGATCTTTACATTCCTATCTTCACATTGTTACAGTTTTTCTTCTATGCAGGATGGCTTAAGGTAAACAATAATGCTAAAAAGGGTTGGAATTTTCTGATAGTTTTCTTCAAAACCAGAGAGTTGTATGAATGAAAATTTTCTTACATGAATGTGAATAAAATTTTGCTAAAATTTTAATATTTTCTGGGAATCTGAGCTAACAATTTACTTAGCACCAATTGTCATGAGGCAAGAAATACTTCACAGTTGTACAATAGTGCTATAAAAATATTTGTGCACATTTTTAAGAGCTAGCAAAGCTGTCTGGAATGTTTGCATAAGAGAACTTGATCTGCATTTAACATATCTCTTACGCATTAACACTAATTATAAGTCACATTAAAGTATTTAGCATTTATAACTACAGTGTTAGCTGTATTTCGAGATTAGACACGTGTATATTTATAGTACCTTGGTAAACTATCTGTCCATTATCATGGGTGTAAATGTATTTAAGTATTTATTCCTATGCCTGCTGTCATCCATACAATTTCACAGGTTTATATATAGCCTACTATCAGAACTGAAGAAACCATTCTGATATTCAACTGCATACTGTGTAAGTGTCTGTGCCTGGTCTGAGGAAACCACAAGTTGGGTGTGGTCAGGTGAGCATGGCCACTTGTGTCGGGGGGGGCGCCTGTGGTGGCCCAAGCCCTCTGCCAGCGAAAACAAGCTCCCGAGCTCCATTTTTGGCTGCAATGGCCTCCTGCAACCCTCTGCTAGTGAAAATGGAGCTGGAGGGGGAGCACGCACAGTCCTCGTGAGCTCCTTTTTTGCTGGCAGAGGCACCGCAGGCCGGTCCTTCGCTATTTCCAGGGCAGCCCCATGGGCTAAATCTAAGCACCCCATGAGCTGGATCTGGCCCCCAGGTCTTGAGTTTGACACCCCTGCTGTAGGCACTTCCTTCTATTGTGAAGTGACAACAAATTAGGTAGGTGCCAAAACCAACTGGTCAGTATCAGAAAATAAAAGGCTAACTGAACTGAGAGAAGAAGAAATAAATGCCCTGAAAATATAAGCAATCTAACAGATACATGCAAAGTATGTCTTTTAGAAAAAGAAAAAAGGCACAAGTGGAGAATCCCTCTGCTAACTATCTTATATATTTTGTATCTAGTAGTTAATAGGTTTGTACAGGCAATAAACCTATGCATGCAAAGTTGATTTGCAATAATTGATTTGTTTTCACTAAAATTCACGGGCTATATTATAAATTTATTGTGGCAGGCTATACAGTTTAAACATAATAAAAATTAGTTTCAAGAAAATTTAGTGTATTAATGGTGCGATAAATAAGTATTAGATATTGAAGAAGGTCATTCTGCTGGCATATAATATCCACTGGTGAAAAATAGATCTTTCTGTTCCTCCACTGATCCAAATCAGTTTCAAAGGACTACGGGCTTTCCAGAACAGATTTGGAGCAAGCACAGCCAAAACAAGAACTAAAACAAACACTGTCCTTTTACATGAGCTGAAGTTTGCTTGCATAATGTTTTTTGCTATAACATTTAAAGAATAATCCATCCAGAGTGTTATTCTAATTTCTAGTGTTATTGGTATCCTACCTTCTGATTTATGAATGCTGTGGTTGTAGTACATTATTATTTATCATTATTATATATTGTAAAATAAGAAAATCATATCTTTTATCTGTTTATCTGTTACCTTTCCAAAACACTGTTAAAATCAAGTATATGCAATAAAATTTAAAAAAAGCTGATAAGCTACTCTGAAACCATAATCAAACAAAAAGGCAGCAAATTTTCAGTTCTGTTAATGTCCAATAATACACATCCCTGCAGCACATATAACTGTTTTTTTAGTCTTACTAAATAAAAAAATGCTTCTCCCTTTGATAATTTCCACAAAGTAAATTTTATCACAGCAAAGTCAAGATGTTAAGACATCCTAAATTGAATTTGCCTGTTGAAATGGATATGTTGAATTATTTTAATATAATTAGTACAAAGCTATTGCCTGCTTCAGCAGAACAAAGGATGCAGAAATGTATTTTTCTCTGGATATGTTTTCATCTATATCTCTGGTTCACAAGAGATATAAGAGTATAATTAAGAGTACTTTTAATTATAAGAGTATGTGTATTCTTTTACAAGAAAAAGTTTTAAAACCAGACGATTTTAAATTGTTGTTTGCCTGCCAATCATTATATATAGGACAGTGATTTTCTCACATAAAATCCTTTTAATCCTAGCCCTTGTTGTCTGGGATTAGTCTGTAATCTTTTTTGTTGTGGTAGCCAAGTGTCTAAAATAATATGTGATTGTCTTGTGTTGCATTCCTTTCAATCCTGTGAGATTATATGCCACATACCAATGGCAGATGATCTGTGCAGCTAGCTAGTACAAAGTTTCTTAGTGTTGTCACACTTGTATATATCTTTCAATCTCATTTAAGGGTATCCTGTTGTAGGTTTGCCAATACATAAAATAACTAACTTGTCACAGGAAGAGGAAATTTAGTGTTTTCCAGATTACAATTTTGCCGTGATACTTTTGAGGGCTGTCTGGAGCAAAAGGAATTGAGGAACAAAGAATTCCAGATTGTCTACTGATCTAACTGCTTGATAAAATTTACTTAGTTATTATTAGTTTGTTTAATAGTGAAATAAATAAAGAAAAATGCAAACTGCAGTCTCAGTTTAAGATATAAGGAAAGGATACCCATTTAGAAGAAAAACATATGGAACAGCTAGGAAAATATGAATAAATAAAAATAATAGACAAAGTCCTCTGAGATTCAAGGTAATGTACAAAAAAAAATGACTGATTGATTGATTGTGTGCTATTAAGTCAGTGTTGACTCTTAACAAAGTTATGGATTTTCTCCATGACAATCTCTTTCTAACCTAGTCTTTCAGGCATTTCAGTGGTTTACCCATTGCCATTGTAACCAAGTCAATCCATCTTCCAGATGGTCTTGCTCTTCCTCTCTTTCCTTCCATTGTTACCAGCAAAAGAGTCTCCTCAAGAGAGCTGGATTTTTCCTTAATGTGCCCAAAGTAGGATCATTTGAGCTTGGTCATTTGTACTTTAAACTCTGGGTTGATTTGTTTTATGATTCATTAGTTTGTTTTTTAGCTATCCACGGTATTCTCAGGAGTCTTCTCAAACCGTAAGGTTCAAAATCATCAGCTTCTTCAAAGCCATACTTTCACTTCTATAAAGTGTTACAGGGAATACCATTGCCTGTATTATTGTTGGGAAACTGCCAGTTAGACTGCGAGGAGTCAAGCAAGGGCCTAGCCTGGAGCTGTGTGGCCACAAGCAGCATAAGCTTGACCACCCCCAAGATCCATGATCACTCCCAGAGGAAGGCAAGCAGTCTGGTGAGATCATTGTAACATAGGTGGTAGACAGTACTGACTTCAGCTGTTCACGTGTGGTTCTGGTTGCTTGCATCTCAGAACTATTCTATATTTGTAGACACACATCTGAATAACTTTTTGAAGGTATTCATGGATGTTCTACCAAGTACTAGCCTATGTGTATTTCTTGACTGATTATTCCCTTACTTTTTTGTTATCTATATATGTTCCTTAACATACATATTTGCTTTATGAACAGTGTCTGGGTTAATTTGCTTACAATATTATATAATATAATAACATATTAAACATAAAACATTCAAAATAGTTTTTTTCCAATTTTTGATTATTCCCTTACTTTTGATGGCTGATTCTAAAAGGCAGAAGCTATCTACCACTTCAATATCTGCATTATCAGTTCTAAGGCTGACTGTTGCCACTGTTGCCATTAATTTGGTTTTCTTCCTATTTAATTTCAGTCCATTTTTCACTGTGCTGCTTGACATTTATTACTACTGTACCGCTTGCAGCTCCTTTGCATTTTCAGCTTTCAATGTTGTGTCATCAGAATAGTGCAGGTTATTGATGTTTCTTTCTGCAATATTAAAACCACACTCATCTTCTTCCAATCCAATTTCCCTTAATATTTATTCAGCATGTAAATTGAATAAATAAGGGGGAAAGATATTGGGTGGTCTAGGAAAGTATATCAAATAGTACCAATCATAAACAGGAATGCAGCAAAACAATTAACAAGCCCAGCATATTTTATCTAGGAGGAAGAATATTCAGAAGAATCCCACCTATCCAACCACCCTTTGCACCTCATGGTTCTACCTCATGCTTCCACTATTTCATTCTAGGCCATCATTTCCCAACTTTCTGAGACTTTTAGCAACTGTAATCACTATGACTGGATGCCATTCTGCTCATGAAAAGTTGACATCCTACATCCTTGATTGCTTCTAGCTCATTCTGTCAACTGTGTTGTGGGAAGGAGAGAGGCTGAAAGGCAGTATAAGACAAACCCTATAGCCTGCTCTGATTGCCATCCGTTATCAATAAGTGTCTTGTGGGAAGGTTCTTTGAATTTTGTTACTTTGTTTTTAAATAATATGTATTGTTTAGGTACAATTGAAAGGCAATTTGGAAGGATTATAATCCTGAAAAGCAGAAAATAAATAACTGCAATAAATAAATAAATATGCAAATATTTACAGTTTCAACTGTCCATGTTTTGTTCTAATTATTTTTGCTAGGCTGTTCCAAGTGTTCTATCTAGAAAGGAATGCAACATATCCATCTAATAAATAAATACACAAAGCAATAGTCTCTTGAAAAACCAAGGATTAATGCTACAAATATGGCATCTTCATAAATATCTCACACACAATGTACTGTATCTATTCTATGTGGATTTCTCCTTCATGTTGCCAAAGAACTATTCATATCTGCAATGGTTAGATGTGTTTGTAAATCAGCTTTGGATAATATGTAACTCTATGCTCAAAATATCCAACTCTAATTACAGGTTGCTGAGCAACTTATCAATCCATTTGGTGAAGATGATGATGATTTTGAAACAAATTGGTGCATAGATAGGAATCTCCAGGTAACAACTTTTTGCTTCAGCTGGTTACTATTTTTTGCTGTCTTGCAACATCATAAATTTATGCAATTTCTAGCAAGAAATAGCACACGTGTTATATCCTGCTCCCACCTTTATAAATATTTTCCAGATTAAAGTAAAATTATTTATAGTTCAGTTTGCATATACAGTACTCATTTTGCAAGCTGCTGAAGCTTTCTCACTGTTGGTTTTGTGCTTTTTCATTTACATTTCAATTCCTGTTTGACTACTTTCTTGCATTACTATCAAGGGGCCTACAAACATTGTCTTCTCATGTGCAACTGCAACTAATGCTACAATATGGATCAAGGCATTCAAAATATATTGCTGGGTGTTGTCCAGTAGAGTAAGATGGCAAGGTTGCTGAGGCAATAATGGAGCTGTTCAGCAAGAAATTTGAGCATATCTAGAAATTGAGAAAGAAATATTCCAGCAACATTCAGGTCATAATATTAGAAAGCCATATTTTAAAACAATAAGAACCATTCCAAATTATGCATAAGGATTTTTTCCCCTGTTTTGAGCATTTCTATTCCTGGGATTTTTAAATTATGCTGGTGGGAATAGTCGGAGTGCATTAGATTTAGTGACCTGTAGACTTCTTGGGTAGAATGTCTTCTATCAGGAACACATGACATAAGCTGACTCTTTAATAATATGCATTAGGTCTTGCAACAGGATCCTCCCCTTCTGATTTCTGTTCTAATTTGATTCATTCTGCTTGCAGGTAAGGCTACAGCAAGGCTGTCTCACTCAATTACTGGATATCCAAGATCTAAAAAGCATTCTCTAAAGATTCATTTCCTCTTAAATGGTTACCACATTTCAAACTCTCCTTTTGACCCAGAAAAATGCTGCTGCTTTAAATAAAAATGATATGGTTGTGTTGTGCAGTTCTCTGGATTGTGACTTATATTTGAGATATTTAAAACTGTGTGGCAGGTATTCTAATTCTTATAGGTTTCACTATTGGCTGTTGATGAAATGCATATGAATTTACCAAGAATGAAAAAGGATATTTATTGGAATGATTCTTCAGCTCGTCCACCATATACATTAGCAGCTGCAGATTCCTGCATTCCATCTTTCCTTGGATCAACTATTGAAATGGGGTATGCAAATCTTCAATGTCTTAGCCTTCTTTTTCATATAAAAATGTATTATATCATTAACAGCCTCTTCTTGTCAATTTTTTAAAAATAAAGTTAGACAGACAGGACCTTTCCTTACCTCGTGTTCATCTAAAATTATATTCCCCCTAACATATTACTATTGAAAGTCTGTTAATAAGGAACATTTTTCAATAATAAAAGATTGTCTTTTTTTCCATCAGTTGAATAAATGTTTTCTTTGACGTAGCTAAGAATTATATTTTGGTTGATCTTAGCCTTTAGTTGCATTTTTAATTTAGTTTAGTTATGTGATGTGAAGCCTAGTAGGAATAAATGACATGACAAGAGATTTTGGGCATTGTTTCTTTCTCAGCCTGGCCTGTTTCAGAGATTCATTGTGGAGATAAAATGGATGGGCCTACCCTTCACTGAGCTGGAGAAAGAGGGGACAAATTAGACAAATTCAAACATTTCTTTTTGACTTACCAGAATTCACTAATTAAAACCATGAACAGCATTTAAACAGATTATTTTAAATCAAAGGAACACTTCAGTGCTATTTGGAATTCTCAGGTGAAATCCAACAGGCTCTCCAGAACATTTTAAAAAATATACCAGGAGGATTTGGAATCTGAATTTAATTAATCAAGCTGGAAATCCATATCATAAAATTCACTCTAAATCTACTTTCAGTCATTAAGAATTGACTATAAAAGAATTCATAAATTCATATAATATGGGTGCTCTCCAAATATGTGGACTTCATCTAGAATTCACCAGCATACAGTTATTGAGAATATCAGGGGTTAATGTTCACATGGCTGGAAAAACTACAGTTGGGGGAGGCTGTTCATGATTTTTTGGGGGAAGGGCTATTGAATATGAACAGGATTTTTCTCTCCCTGATAAAAAAATATTAACATAATCCCAGGTTTTTATTTTAAGGGCAGATTTTTGTTGGTTTACTTTTCTGCTTTATATTTTTTTTATTCTGATATTTTGTTTCATTGAGTAATAACTTATAACATCTTTTTCAGAGAAAAATGAGATATGTATAATATTTAATAAAATAATGGCATAGCCCATACAGCAATGGGCTGGCCTAGAAACCAGGAGGCTTCTATGCCTTCCTTAGGCATGAAAGCCAGCTGGATGAATGGGCCAGTCAATCTCTGTCAGGCCAACTCACCTCACAGGGTGGTTGCTGTGGGAAAAACTAGGAAGAAGGATTATTAGGTATGTTTACTGCTTTGAGTTATCTATGAAAAAGCTAGGAATAATAACAATAAAAACAATAATAATAAAACAATTGGTTGATTGCAGATCTAATAATATGACTATATTATTTAAACTATTTTTTGTATTTATATCACTACTTAAGGAATTGTTTGTAATAATAGATAAAATTCAAATAGGATCTGCAAAAGATTAGGGCCTGCATTTTAGACAACCAGCCATGTCTCTTCAGAGAAAATCCACTGCAATCTCCTTTCTTTTCCCCCACTCCCCACCAACCCCCCACTCCCCATTCAGGAATGATCATTCTGTCTACTCAAGTTTTACTGAGATTGTTTGAGGACTAAAGGTTCCATTTGTCCTGATAGAGTTTTTTCCTTTGTCAATGGAAAGGTCAAGGTTCTCCCAAGAAGTACACCTGCAAATATACTGTCCATTTTATGAATGGTTTTGTGCGGCCGAGGTCTTCACACACAGAGAGGCAGTTTGCTTTTAATACATAAAATTAATGTTGCATGTTTTTTCTTGCAGCCTGGCAGACAGTCAGTTCTTCCATGCAGAAAACTGGCTCCGGGATGATGATAAAGCTAGAAGGCAACATTCAGTGCTGAGAAGAGTGAAACGCTTTCTGAGTGTCCGAGAAGTCTCCCCTTCGCCCAGCAGGAGGACCTACCAACGACAATCCAGTGAAAGCTCAATTTTTTTCCCATCACATGAAATGCATCATATTGATAATCTTCTGGAAATGCACTCTAGAGGGAGACACTTCCCTTTAAATGGCAGGAAAACTCGTAACTGGTCTGATAAGAATGGAAAGATGCATGGAAGTACGGATCTTAGGGTTATTCGAGAAAGCAGCAAGAATGATGCTCTAGAGACTTCCAATCAATCTAAAGTGGATGACAGAATTAGCAAAGTAGACTCACTAATTGTCAAAACTGAGAGCAAAGAAACCAAAGTGGATTCAGACAAGGTCTCCCGTGTCATGACAGGAAAAGATTTGGGCAGTCAAAGTGAGTCAGAGACAGATTCTGAAGGAATTGTGCTGACCCATTGTGGAACATCCAATAGTAATGCAGATATGTTGGTAACACCTTCAGAAACAGAAACTCCTCATATGGAATCCAAGCAACAGGATCCATCTTTGGGTATGCCAAAAGGAAATAAATCACCCTCATCTCAAACATCAACTGTCAATATGGCAGATAATCAAAGATGGATATTTCCAGATGTTCTTGCTCAACGTGAAGTGCTCAGTACCAAAGAATTGGCAACTTCCTCTGAAAAAAACAACTTAAGTCCAGGTAGCATACCTACACCTAGTCCTATTTCTCCAACTACATTTGACATATGTTACTTACTAGAGCAACCAGATATTAAAGAAACCAATATTCTTCATATAGCTGAGTTTAACAATGACTCCACTAAAGATCACCTTTGACAAATAGAGTGCTATGGACTTATAGTTTTGTTATAAAACTTCTGGCATACAGAATGTTAATTTCCTTTGGAGAAACAAATCTTGGCAGCTTGTATAATGTCTATCCTACTGTGTATTTTCAGTGCTTTTATTTTGATAAAAACATTTTTAAAATGTTTGAACCTACCTTTATTTTTAGACAGATGTAAATGCAAATCAAACAAGATTAAGATACATCGGAGTAAGTATTAAAAGGAGTAGGAAAGAGAGAGGATAACAAACTTCAAGAAACTGGCATTCTTTCTCTTTGTAACAGCCTAATTCATATGGCAGTAAATTCTGAGTATTTATCAGTGAAAATTATCTCTAAAACTCATCCCTGCTTGATGTTGCTTAAATAAGGCATGACAACTTGAATTCTGACTTCTGTGTAAATAAAGGTGCCTGAATAGGGTGCCTGAAATGCTCTGAATCGCAGAAACATATCACAATAATAAAAAATTATGATGTTCCCTCAGGACAGGTATGAAATAGAGTCATTTCTAGTGACGTATACAAATAAGACTAAGAACTTGTGTCTTTGTAATAGAAGCTATATGACCAGATGGCAGGTGGACAAAAAGTACAGATTTCATACCCATTCTTGCTTGAAGTTCTTCTTTCCCTACATAAAGATATTTTGGGCTTTCTTTTCTTAGGGAAAGGCAAGTTGCATTTTTACATTCCTTGCACTGCTGGTCTGAGAAACTCCTGGAGAATATCCTGCTTCTTATAAAACTCTTGTGATTAAAGTTTGGAATTCCACTTCAATGTCCTTAATATGAAAAGGCTGAAAAGAGGTAAATGTAGCAATGACTTTTTAAAATCTTGGCATACTGCCAAAATATCAATAAAATTGTTGCTTGTAGAATATTCTGAAATTGTAATGACATCTCAAAGAAATGCATGTTATAACTTCATTTATCTTTTGATATTGAAGGGTGGGATGTAAGATGGGCATTTAATGAGAGAAAAGCATAAAGGAAAGTTCACCATTACCTTCAGGGCCCCATCAGCAAAAAGGGACTGGTTTCATTCTGCTGCCTGAGATAATTATTGGAATTCAGCTGCCTACATTGGAATAGAATCCACAATTTAGTGCTAAGCATGACTTCAGTTTCCCGGCAGTTGAAAACAAAAAGGTCAAATTAACTTGAAACAGAATGACTTGGAAGGCTATTTGCTTGATCAACTTTATTTGTATATCTGAAAGTCCAAAACAGATTGAACAAAAGGGGGAACATAAGGAGAAATGATAGCTCTGAACACATCTGGCTTATGAAAAATTATGAAAGTGGCTGATTTGTGGTGTAGTATTCTGAGGAATAACTCTTATATCGATTTCAGCAATTCTATATCTGAAATTCTACCTTTAAGCCTTCTTAACTACAATTATATTTTAATTTTTATCAAAAACAAGTAAGCGTCTCTGATTTTAATGAAACAAACTCACATGTAAATATGTATTGAGTAGCAATCTCAAATATCTTGCCTATCTTCATGGCAGACGAGTGGAATCTTATCCAACCACGGACCCAGCTAACTAATTATACCAATGCCTGAGTCTATAGTGAGGAAATGCCTCTTCCCTCTGCTGAAGATCTGCCTTCTTTGTCAGCAATGAGGTAGGAAATGGAAAAGAATCTAACAAAACAGGTGAAGAAACTCCATGGGCCAAATCAGGCCTGTCAGAAAATTTTTCTTTACTCAGGGTTGGGGAATGATGGCTCTTTTATGACTTGTGGACTTCAACTCCCAGAATTCCTGAGCCAGCCACCGTTCCCCACCTCTGCTTTACAATAACTGTGATATAAGAAACATCATTACTCCAGATAAGTAACTTTTCCTGTACCAGTTGGGTAGTAATAATTTAATCAGCAGAATAACAATAACTTTTGCCTTAGAACAAAAGTTTGTTTCTCATCTAAGTATACCGTATATAGGATTGCAAGCTAAGACTACAGTCCTTTGCACACAAAAATTAACATACATTATGATCCAAGTAATTGTAAATTAGCTAAGTCAAATGGCTCAGCTTTACGACTTTTGAAGACTTTATTCAGCTATTTCTAATATGTCTACCTAATAGGTATTGGGGTTTCAATCATAAATAGATCTCCAATAAGGCATCCTGTTAGCCCAGCCACATCTGACAGTCACTACATTGGAAAAAGTCGCTACACCTTCATTATGACCACAGAAGGAGCAGAACCAGGCTGTAAAAGTGGTCCCCCGATAGTTAAATTCTTTTACACCTTCTTCTCCCCACTCTCTCTCCAAATATCAAAAGCAATTCTTGTTCATTGTGTGAAGGCAAAATTATCAATATTATCTCTACCTATAGTGCTTTACTATTTCTGCTGATTTCTTCTCCTTCCTTTACGAGCTGATTTAGCAAAGCCAACTCTATCATGTCCACGATCAAAAACAGAGTAAAAACCAGACATAAATACATCTCCTAGAATCCACAATGGTCTTTCATTAGAGATGAGATCCAGCGATTGGAAACCACTGAAACACAAGGCCTCATATCCGCTGTTTTCCTGCCAAAAAGAAACAAAGACTGCCATTATGTAGCATGTGCTGGACCTGAAATAGAGGGCTATGGTGATGAGAAAATTTGCTGGCCCCTTTAACAAAATGCTGTGAAATTATTAAGAAGAGAGTGGGTAGTTAAGAGAAGATATGATAGTGCATTTCCTTTAATGTATGATTAACTTGTAGGATTGGGGATATTAGAATGCAAATTATGTATAATTTTGCATTTTTGAACCAATACATGTAGTAAAACTTATTTATATTCAAAATTCATCTTTTCTTATTTTAAAATACAGCTCATCAACAATTTTGAAAACTTGTTCATGCTAATTCAACA
>JANHFL010003348.1:78209-90255 GCA_032468155.1 Oxyrhabdium leporinum
GGCAGCGGCCCAAAAAGCAGAAGCACTACGCCCAGAAAGAGAAGGGCAAAAGTGGTATTTACGCTGCCTCAAGGGGCCAGCAGGCTGCAGCTGCAGCCGGACAGTTCCACCCACCCACCCCCTGGTGCCTGCGCTGCCACTCTCATGCTGGCCACGCTCATCCCCTAGGGCTTATTTTTGGGGTAGGGGTAATATTAGGCCCACCGCCCAAAAAATTAGGGTTGGGCTTATTATTGGAATGGGTCGTGTTTTCAGAGAAACACAGTAGAACCCATTGCAATGATATCAGAATAAGCTGTACATGATGATATTAGCAATAGCAATAGCAGACTTATATATTGCTTTACATGGCTTTACAGCCCTCTCTAAGTGGTTTACACAGTCAGCCTGTTGCCCCCCCAACAACTTGGGTCCTCATTTTACCGACCTCGGAAGGATGGAAGGCTGAGTCAACCCTGAGCCAGTGAGAATTGACTCTGTGGGCAGAGTCAGCCTACAATACTGCATTCTAACCACTGTGCAACCACACTTCTTCCCTTACTAGAGATTGTAATGCAAATACTGCAAATGCTGTGTTAGATGATAGTGTGGGAAGCAAAGTGTATTGTTTTTACAGAATTGTAAGAAGACACGCTGTCCTGTGGAGAAAATACATCGCATGCAGCTAGGCTGAAGCTTGAGAATTGTATGGAGGAACTAGGATCAAAGGCCTCTGCTATGCTAGAAACCAGTCTTAACCAGAATTTAATGTTACGATAGTTCCTCTAGAGTTGGCCCCTAGAAACTAGGATCATAAAAGGTAAATAAGGGCAAGAGGCAATAGAATTAGAGTAATGGGAGAGGTAATGAGGAGTGGCGATAACATATTCACTTTAGACGCTTGGGATAGGTTGTGACGGCATGAGTATTAAGCCAATGAGGAAAAGTTGGGAGGTAAATTTGTAATGGCAATAGGGAACATAAGGCAAACATATTGATGATTTAAGGTGTGTCCACTGTACTCGTGTGTGTGGGGGGGGCACCCTCCTTGAAAAGTAATAAATCAAATTACCATTGTTTTCTCTTGGAAGTTTTGGCTGGTGATTGTTTATTTCAAAACTAGACAGTGAGTCACACAATAGTAGGCAAATCATAGAATTTGTGCATGAGGTGGGCGTGGCTGACTGTGTGGGTGTGACCAACTGTGTGGGCGTGGCCAGCTTGGCGCCACTCCCCAAACTCTCTTTGCACTGGGCAGACCAGGCCGAAGCCATGCTGGCCCTGTCTTTCCTCTTCGCATTGGGTAGACCGGGCCGAAGCGACGCGGGCTGGCCCCTTCCATTTTCCAGGACGGCCCCCTGAGCCGGATCCGTCCATAGGTTTTTGACACCCCCGATCTATAGCTACTGGAAAATGGTTTAGTTTCAGAAGTACTTCTTCCTCTGAGCAGCTAAATTACTGGTACCCAGTTCTCCCCAAAAGAGTGAAATAAATGTATTTCCTATAATCACACCTAACAGTGAGAATATTTAACCAGTGGACCATGTTGCCTTTGGAAGTTGAGAGTGCCTCATCGCTGGAAGGTTTTAAGAAAAGACTGGACAGCCATTTATCAGAAAGAGTATAGGTCGTCTGTGAAAGCAGGGGGTTGGACTAGATGACCTCCAAGGTCCCTTCCAACTCTGACTGTTAGTGGAATAATATGTAAACCTTCCTATGATTACATGGCACCCGAACAGTGTCTATGAGCAGATGGTTATTCGAATTATACAAAGGACTGTTGCCACTGTCTTAAGTAGAAAGAAAAGGGATTGGTCTCCCAACAAACAGATGTTACTCGGTACATCGCTATGCCTCTACTTCAGATTCATTCGCCTTGTCAGAAAATAAACTAAATTTTGAAACTCTGTCAAAATTTCTCTCTATCTCATCTGATATCAAACAAAATCAAGGCAGGGGTATTATGAGTTTCTTTCTTCTTTCTCAGGGCTGAGTAACTATTTTTTTTCCCCTGAAACTTTTCATGGGTCTATGGAGATTCTCAGTCATTCAGCTCACGGTTGTCCCAAAAAGCTTCTTGGATGAGAAGAAAAAATGTCTTCAAAGAAAAAAAAACAACCCAGAAAGTCCAGTTGCCTCTTGAAAAAGCACCTTTGGGTCTTCAAGGGTTATTCATGCCTTCCGAATTTCCCAGGGCCTGACCTGCATCCCACCCCTGTAGGGAAGGAGACAATTTGCTTGCCGTGACTGCCTCTGTAGGTGAGCATTCAGTCTTCAGTCATGAGTCTCCCTTCTACACTCATAGTGCAAGCCAGCCTCCCCACCCTTTCTTGCAAACCAAGTCTGTTCATCTGTCATCCCATCCTCGGCCACCTACTCGATTTTCTCCAGTTATGACCCCCTTCCCCCCACATCCAGTTATGAGCTGGTAGTCCCTCGCAATTTCATCGGCTGGGAAATTGGATAGCTTCCTTCCGCAGCTGTTCTAAGTACTCAGAAATTCAAAGGCTGCTTTCCAATGGAACAGAATCAGGATTTTCACAGGATGAAGTATAAAATTAATTCCTAGAGGGCTCTTGAGAATCTGAGCAAATGGAAGGGTGCACCCCAAACCCCAAAGCATTCCAATAATGTGCCTGGTAGGGTAAGGAATGACCTTACCATACCAATAGTCACCTCTACCTCCTCCTATTGAGAGATGCATGTAGAAAATTGGATGCCATTCCAGAAATATGATGTATCATTGGGCTATATATAGGAAGATCTGGGGTGGAACCAAGAACCACTCACTTGCCTTCTACATCTGTCCTGGGATGGTCACTGATCTTTCAGTCCTGGCAACCTGCTCTACCTTGAATCATCTTCTGCTCTAGTAAGACTCCTTTCCTTTCCTTTCCTTTCCTTTCCCTTTCCCTTTCCCTTTCCCTTCCTTCCTTCCTTCCTTCCTTCCTTCCTTCCTTCCTTCCTTCTTCTTTTGCCTTATCATAAGATCCTGGTTTTGAATTCTCATGCTGTGTAGGGCAAAGATGGTTGGGTGACCTCTATGCCTGTCATTCTCTCTCAATCTAGGAAGAAGAAGGCAGAAGCAAAACCTTGCTGAAAATGTTGTCTAGAAAACTGCAGGGATTTGTTCATGTAGTCACCAAGGAGCCAAGGGTGACTTGAGGACTACTTTAAAAAAATAATAATTAAAAATGCATCTTTTGCAAATGCTTGAGGGAAATAAGTCAAATTTTGCACAGAATAGCTCTTGCTAAACAGTCCAGTAGATCAGAGGAGAGTAAGGTCTACCAAGAAGAGTAGTAGCAATCAGTAGGCCTGTCCTTCGTAGATAAGAAGATCAAGCATGAAGGATTTCTCCTTCCTTCCTTCCTTCCTTCCTTCCTTCCTTCCTTCCTTCCTTCCTTCCTTCCTTCCTTCCTTCCTTTTTTCCTTCCCTCTTCATTCTTCTTTCATCTTCCTTCCACTCGTTCCTTCTTTTTCCTTCCTTGCTCTCTTCCCATCTTTTCTTCTTTTTCTTCGTCTTTCCTCTTTCCCGTTCTCCTTTCCTGTCCCTTGCTCAAATGTAAAAGGGAAAACAGTTATCCTTTTGTTTTGTTTTGCTTTTAGTTTGTTTTGCTAGCCCTCGCCCAGTGAAAACGGAGCCCAAGAGGACTGCATGCGGCCCCCCTGGATGCCTTCCTGAATCCCTCTGCCAGCCCTATTTTCGGCCTGGATGGCCCCCTGAATCCCTCTGCCAGCCCCATTGTCAGCCTGGAAGCCCTCCTGAAGCCCTCTGCCAGCGAAAATAGAGCCCAGTGGGTGCGTGTCCCCCTGGGCTCTGTTTTTGCTGGCAGAGGGCTGCAGGAGGCCATCCAGGCTGAAAATGAAGCCTAGGAGGGCCACGTGCAGCCCTCCCAACCTCCATTTTCGCTGGCACAGGCACCGTGGGCCGGTCCTTCACCGTTTCTGCAGCTTCCCCGCTGGCCAGAATTAAATACCCCACCAGCCAGATCCAGTCCATGGGCCTTGAGTTTGACACCCCTGGTCTAGGACTTTAAATGTTAAAACCAGTACTTTAAATGGTAGCCAGAAAGTAATTGCCGAGCTCTGCAGATTTTTAATATGAAATCATTTTACTTCCAATATTCTGCACTTATTAGCTGCCTGGATATTTTACACTAATTGCAGCTTTAGACACTTCTCAAGGATTGCCCAACATGAAGTACTTTATAGTAGCAAGTTAGCCCTGGAAACTTTGGCCAAGCCTAGCAACTCAGGAATGGTTAGATAAGGCAGAGTGCAAATATACTCTTTGCAATCACTATCACACGGGAACCCAAAGCTACTGGGGAGGAGTCAAAAAGCAAATGTTTATTTCATTTGGTTTCATCCAGCCCATCTCAAACTTAAGCAACTATTAGGAAGATCAGAGCATCCTATACAAATAGCTGCAGAGCTGGGTGTCATTAGCATACCAATGATATCTCATTCCAAAGCTCTACATGAACTCTGCCAGCAATTTTCTTTTTTGTGAAAGTTGAAAATAATCCTGAAGTTGATTTAAAAAAAAAGTGAGCCATTGACTCTGAGATGTCAAGAGAGAATCAGTCACTGTTGCCTTTAGAGGTTTATCAAGATTCCTTTCCGTATCAGTCCACTCTCTATATCAACCCAGAGGCTATCATAACCACAGCTCACAATCACCAGCATCTGCTAGATTATGACGTGATTGTGTGTGCCAACAATATTAGTGAGTTAAGGTGTTGTAAGTGTCTGGTTGGTATTTTCATTGCTTCGATTGGTAAATCCCATTTTGCATAATATGTTGGACTAGGGCTAGGCAAAAGGTCTCATTAAAGAAGCCAAATAAGGGCTGTTGCAGGAGAAGTTTCCATTCATCTCAACACAGCCCAACAATGGACAGAAAACTCTCACTCCATGGGATGGAAGCAAATGTAATAGCTGATGACACCTTCAAACTAAACTTTTAAATTTTAGTCTTTCAGCATGCCAAAAATACAGTTCAGATTAAAGTGGAGCATGATAGATAATGACAGTTACAAAAAATGGACTAAAGTTGAGTTCAGAGCACAACAGCTAAAGGGGAAAACTCTGTGGGCCTCCCTTCCCTCTGGTGCCCTAGGTCTATGCTTATTTTGCTTACTGGTTGACCCAGTGCTGTCCCAGGCTGTTCTTTTCATTCTATTTTCTACAAATATACTCACATTCATGTAATTATGAAGCTTTTCCTTTGCAGTTCTCATGGACAAAAGAATATCAGATGGAAAGCAAGGATGGTATTTCTGAGCAAAACTTTCAGGTAAATTATTCCTCCAAAATTGCTCCAGTTGTCCTCCTTTTCGAAGTACAGTTTGGATAGAATTAAACTGAACTAGTGGAATCCTGATTGAACAATATAAATATATATGTTGACACTGCCATTTACCAAATGTCAGGATTTGCATTGTTTTCCTGCTTTGAGGTTCAGTGAACTGATACTAAGGTATTATCAAAGTACGCTATGGGTAGGCTTTATCTCTTTGGTTTAATTGGACATACTCACTGGACATGAACCATTTAGACCTTGCCATTAGAAAAAGTGACCACAGACATATAAAAAATAAGCTCCCTGTAACATGCAAACCATCTAGGGTCTTGGATGCTGTATGGGGCACTCTGCCAGTTCAACCTGGAAGACCTCAAGCCTTAGAAGCATGTCTTAGCCTTAGCAGCAACACTATCTGGAGCCTCAATGTTGGTCTATCCAAATGGACCCTCCTCCAGCCTCTAAAACATTAGCCCAGAAAGTGAAAAAAACAGGATAGCTTGGGGAAGAAGGAAATTATGATGAAACTTTAGAAAGAGTGGGTAAAATATAAATGCATTTATAACCAGGAAAAAAATATCAGATGCTGCTTCTTTGTAGTACCATCTTTTTTCTTTTTTCTTTCTTTTTCTATTTTCTTTGTTTTTTCCTAATATTTGTATTTGTAATAAAGATTTGTTATATTCCTAATATAACATCTAAGAGACTCGGTAAGATATATTGACATGTATCACCTTCTTCCATAGCAGATAAATTAGGTTTAGTGCTTAAATATTCTGGCCTTGTAAAAAAAAAAGCATTTTAAGAATTGGATTCATGTGATTCATTTTGGTTTTGCCAGAAATGAAAACTATAGTAGCATCATTCTCTAATAGTTTCTGACATTATTTAAACATCATAAAGTTTTCTAAGGAAGCTTTGAAGTAAACTGATAAATTTGTTTCATATTGCTGCATATACACACAAATATGAATGCTCTGAAATTCTTTCTTACCTTATCAGAGCAGTCATGAACGGAATATAAACCAGAGTTATTAAGAGAACCTTCATGCCTTCGGTGTATTGAAAATGAAAATGCAGCTGATTTCTTGGAGCATTTGCCCTTTTATGTGTCAAGGTGGTTCACTGGAACACAATCAACTATTGGTGAATCAATAGCTGTTTGGCAGGACATCTGCAATATGCTGTAAAAGCACAGTTGTTTTGTGTAAATATTGTAACCTGTTAGGGATGAGTAGACCCAAAATGGGATCAACTGGTAGATCACTAAATTGTTGTTTGTATCTTATGATTTATGAGTGTATCTTATGGTTTATGATCTATGACATCACTTTGTTATTTGTATGTACATTGAGAACTTATGCACTAGACACAAATTCCTTGTGTGTCCAATTACACTTGGCCAATAAGGCTATTTTATTCTTTTCTCCAAGTCTAAGTGAGTATGAATCACTTGTGACCAAACATCTGAAGGAAGGTCCCTTCTGTAAGTCCAGTCACCTCTTGAAAAAGCACCTTTGGGACAACCATGACCTGGATGACTAAGAATCTCCATAGACATCTGAAGGTAAGTTTTTTTCTGGAGCATCCTTCACAGCTATTGACTGAGTTCTTTAAGAGGGTGAGCATCTGTGAGTTATTTTCTGGAGAAATATATTGAATTTATGAATTATAAAAGAATAAGAGAATTGGCAGGGACCTTGGATGTCTTCTAGTTCAACCCCCTGCTCAAGCAGGAAACCCTTCACCATTTCAGACAAATTGTTGTCTAATCTCTTCTTAAAAACCTCCAGTGTTGGAGCACCCACAACTTCTGGAGGCAAATCATTCCACTGATTAAATGTTGTATTTGAAATATCATATAGCTAAATGATTCATTCCCCCCCCCTTCTATTCAATTTGTCTGATTCTCAGAAACTGCCCAGACAAGTCCATACAATTTTCTTGGCAAGGTTTTTCAGAAGTGATTTGCCATGGCCTTCTTCTTAGGGCTGAGAGAGTGACTGGCTCATGGTCTCCCAACTGGCTTTTTGTGTAAATCAGGACTAGAACTCATGGTATCCTGGTTTCTAGCCTGATTACTTAATCACTACATCAAACTGCCTCTCAAAATGACTCAAGAAAGGAAACTAATTTGACATTGTCTTACTACAGAATCAGTGTAATCTCATGGTCAGAGTGAACTAAAATTGAGGAAAACAGGGCTCAAACCATATCCAGTCACTAACATTGATCCAGTAATCTTCTGACAAGTTTATTGGAGGATAAAATATTGGCAAATGAAAAAACCATACATTGAGCCCTAAAAGCTTTTTTCCTAAAAGCTTCCATCTTTCAGAGGTAGAACAAATATATTAATCAATCCCCACCCTCTCCCCACACACCAAAGACTTTCCAAAACTCATTATCTGCACTATTGTATTTCATTATCTCTCTGCTGAGACTTTGGCTATGTCAATGGTCACAAGATGCAATAGCTTAAGGTCATAATGAACTATGTTGATAAAAAAGATTAATGGTTAAATGGTAAGCCAGACCTTCCCACCTAAATTTTATATTTTTACACATTCCCCCAAAATACTAAAGAAATGGAATAAAACACAAATTATCACACTTGTTAAATTATTTAATAAATATGACAATTTGTGTTTTGTAACAAAAAGCCAGATTCTGACAAGAGAATGTGACTAACTAACTGTGCTATGCAAACTGCACTAATTGCATTTCATATCAGATGATGCTTTCAAACATTTCTCATTCCATGCTTTTTAAATAAAATTCTGCCAGTGGGAACCCAGATCTGAATTAGGATCATATGAAATAGAGGGGAAATTAACGCCATACCTAATTTTTCAGCTACTGAGGCTGATATTCAATGCTTTGTTCATCTTGTTCACCCTGCCATAAACACAGATTCATATCACTTGCTAAACCAAAATCAGGAAGCTGTATCATGACTTAACATATGTCTGAACCCATACGTTTGAATGGATAAATTGCTGAAAGTATTGATCACATTAGTGGTCATTAAGTCATGGGACACAAACCTCAAAAATGAAACATCCTAAAAAGGAAACTCAGAAGCATTTCCAAAAACATTTGAGATCAACGAGAACTTCCCTGAGATAGTTTTACTGCCCTTTTCTATTAGAGCTGCTCCACAGGAATGTCTGAAGTTCTCATCAGCAGACACTCATTCACTTATCAGAAATATTTCAGGGCTCTTGAAAATCATGATTGTTGCCATGTAGACCATGCCTCTATTTTACTGGGAAGAGGAAATGCCAGAAGAGCAGAGTAAAACTCAGAGTTTCTACATCTAGAAGGAATATTCATCGGACTCTAAAAGCCATTGAGCTTTTAAGAATGGGCAACACATTAAGAGCAATTATAGCATTTCTCCCGTTTGATGAGTGCCAAAAATACATCCTGGGAGACCTTGAAGAGATGCCAATTGATAAGATGTTGGATCTGAGTGGCAGACAAGTGAGACGGTTTCCTGTGTGTGTTTGTTCTTTCAGGGAGCTGGTCAAGCTGTACTTGAGCAACAACAACCTGAATCATCTGCCCCCTGAGTTAGAACAGTTACAGAACCTTCAAATCCTGGCACTGGATTTCAACAACTTCCACACACTACCCCAAGTGGTGTGCACCTTGAAACAGCTGTGTATCCTTTATCTGGGCAATAACAAACTGGGAGACCTATCTGCAGAGATGTATCAGCTCCAAAACCTCAAGACTTTATGGATTGAATCCAACTGCTTTTACCACCTGCCCAATGTGGTGTGTGAGTTGAAGCACCTGAAGACGCTGCATGCTGGATCCAATGCACTGCGCTCTCTGCCTGGACAGCTACAGTATCTGAAGGAACTACGTACTATCTGGCTCTCCAGCAACTTACTGACCGATTTCCCACCAGTGCTTTTGCACATGCCTTTCCTGGAAGTGATTGATGTGGACTGCAATACCATTCATGATTTCCCCAGTCTCATCCACCTGAATGGTTTGAAATTGGTGATCTATGATCACAACCCCTGTAGAAATGCACCCAAGGTGGCTAAGGGGGTGCACAGAGTTGGGAGGTGGTCAGAGGAAAGCCCTGAGCCTAGGAAGCGATCTGGGATGGACAAGGACAAAGGAATAGAAGACATCAACTCCTTGCTGCCTCCCCCTCCCCCTCTCTCCTGCAAAGTGTCCAATTAAAGCACAAGAACATTCCTCAACCACCAAAGACTGAAGAAGTATTAGTGCCTATGCTACTTCTTGGAAAGTTCAACAGGATGCTTGGACTGGCTTTTGCTTTTGCAGGCTTGCATGAAAGTGACATTGACAGAATATCTCTTGTTCCAGTGGTATGTATGTGTCTGTATGCCTGCACATGCACAGAAGCTATGTGAACACTTGTAGCAAATGCGTAGTTGAAAAAAGATCAGAACAGAGATGGCAATCAGCAGCTGTAACGTTATATAAGTGCTTCTTTTCCCAAGAATCAAAATGGAAGGCTAAAGCAAATCATATGTCAGGATGGCCATTTTTTATTTAAACAGATATTAGATAAATTTATTGCATTTACTGTCAATAAATTATAGCACTGGATTCTTAATAATAGAGGCATTGTCTAGAAGTATCCTGAAAACATTTTTAAACCTTTTATCCTGTTTATAATTATTAGTTAATATAAATAAGCAACATTTCAAACTAGCTGCTATTTAAATAAGGTCTTTCAATCAGATCCTAAAATGTTAAGAATTATTAAAATCTGGAGAAAAAATGATTTGGCATTTTTTATCTCATACTTTTATGGTTTACCAGGGTTCCTTTTAATATATTTATATCCAGCTCACCTTGTTAATTACAGTGCAACTAAATATTTTAACTTTTATTCCACATTTTAATGGAAAATAAATCACAAAGTAAACACACTCTAACTTATCTATTTATTTGTATCCTTCCTTTATTTTCACAAATGACTCAAGATGGTAAATATATCCAACATATCTTCCTCTTTTCCTCACAACCCTGTGAGCTACCGGTTGGTTGCGTTAAAAGAGTGACTTACCCAAAGTTATCCAGCTGGCTTTCATGGCTTGAACTCATGATCTGCCACTTTGTAGCCTGGTGCCTTAACTCACTACTGTCTCTTTTGCTTGACTTTCTTGCTATAGTTCTCTGCAAAAGCATCCAGGTCAGGTGTGTGAATCACTTTTTTCAGACTAGGGCAGCACTTTTAATTCACATGGATCATGTATGATCTCCAAGGATTACAGAAAAGGCAGATGGCAAGGGACTGTGTCTTCACTAGATAGGCAGAGCCATTGTTTTTCAGCAAGGGACCATGAGAAAATGGAAGGTTAGTGATGACTTATTTTTCTTTGCACACATTGTCACTTTTAAATGGAAATATTTGGCTACTGTAATTTAGTGGCAGGAACTTGATGCATTTTTGATGCTGCAAATTGATGCCTAGAAGGCTGCAGGTGGCCATGAAATGCTCACCAATTATGCTTCCATAATTTTATGCATAATTTGATATGTCAAACTTGCGGCATCACGTTGCCATCACGTGACGTATCATGATTTTTCCGTTCATGGAGCAGGGGTGGGCGTGGCCTGTGCACAATGCATCTGACCCATGGGCTGCCAGTTTGACATCCCTGCACTATGTGTACTCCAGAACACAGCGATTCTTGATAAATTAGATATTAGGTATTGATAAATAACATGCCTTTCATCTATATAGGGATGGATAACTTCAGGTATCAAGAGTAGCGACATCATTTGAATAACATGGCAAATCCATTAGAAGACATGTTTTTTTTCAGACTTTTTTGTGGATGGCAATGGTGGACCTCTTTACTAATATTCCTCTCTTAAGCCCTCAACTTTAAAAGACATGTTCACATTGTATCCATTATTGAGGATATTTTTTTTCTTAGAAAAGACATCTACATTAAATCACACATTGTAACTTCCGGGGCTGAAATGCTGCAATGTCCTCTACCTAGATCAGGTGTCGGCAACCAGTGGATCCAGAGCAACATGCAGCTCTTTGGGTCCTCGGCTGCAGCTCCCTGTCCCATCACTGGCTGAACCCGTCCCTCCTCGCCTGGCCTGAGAAGGTAAGGGTAATGGTGGGGGATGGAGAAGTGGCCGGGGCTGATTCTCTGGTGCCTCACTCTTGCTGGAGCTTCTTCCAGCCCTTCTTGGTGCTGGGCATGCCTCGGTCACTTGGGGAGGCGCACAACGTGCTCTCCGCCCAGGGACACTGGCCCGACCTGGCCGTGACTGATGCCGACCTCACTAACACAAGAGCTGGTGGGGTGGGAATGGGATCCGGGAGGAGGGGACAACAGAATGGAGGATGGGCCCACAGCACCCAGCCACGGCTTTAAGCAGCTCAGGGCAGGAGACTTCTGGATAACATCGCTATGACATCAGACACAGAGAAACGGAGATCTCCGTTCCTGTGCTGGCTTCTCCTTGTATGTGGGCTCCAAAAGGAGCTACAACCGCCTTGGAGGGGCAGCAAAGCTAAGGAGAAGCGCTCTGTGAGGTCACGGGAGAGATTGCAACTCTCCTGGGGAGCCCCGGGGCTATTTCCCTCTATACCATGATGAAGAGAAGAGGCAGTCTAAGATAGCTCCCATGAAGTTGGAACAGCAGAAACATCTAAGAATAGTGTTGGAGCGAAGTTGGTGAACAGTGCTTGGAACTGGGTGAGAAGAACTTTTTTTTTTTTTTACTTGAAACCCCAAAAAG
>JANHFL010003348.1:94830-106002 GCA_032468155.1 Oxyrhabdium leporinum
GCTGTGGGCGAAGCATGCGAGCGGCTGCTGAAGAAGCGGCCGCAGAAGGTGGCAAGGCAGATGTCGGGGTGTGCGAGGCCTGGTAAGTAGGCAGCTCCACCACCCCCATCCCCACCCTGGCTTATTACCTGTGCACCTTGCCCCACCCCCTGCACCCCGGGATGGGTGGGGTCTTTATTAGGGCTAATTTTGTGGATGGGGCTTAATTTGATCACATGCACTCAAAAAGGTGATAGGGCCTCTTTTCAAGGTGGGTCGTGTTTTCTGAGAAACACGGTAGTTCAGAATATTAATCAGTATCTTTTTTTCAAAACTCATTGAACAAGTAACTTTTCCCATAAAAATGCATAAGGATTTCTCCCAAGTTAAAACACTCAAAAGGCTAGCTGCTGGTCTTTTCCATATCAGTTAGCTTTATATATTTACTTCTAACACAATTAACTGGAGAGAGCTTACCGTACTTAGAGCCTTAGCAAAAGACTCCATTGCTAACGATTCTTTGCCAGGGGTTCTTTTTGCAAGCTCCCACACTGCATTAGCCATTAACATCTCTGAACAGCCTGAAAATTTGAAAAACCAAATCTTAGCCAATGTGAGTAAATACATAATTTTTGTGCTGAAGAAAATGTAGATTTCAAAGTTTGAATACTCACCTCCACCATACACAGTTCTAGTATCTTTGACTGTCTGAGCAAGAACACAGAGTGCATCATGCAGTGACCTTTCAGCCTCATCTATGATTTGCTGTGTTGCACCACGTAAGACTACGGTGCAAGCTTCACCTAAGAATCAAAAAAGGAAAAGATATGTACATTTAAATTTAAAGAGTCTTAGATTATTAGTTGATACATAAAGACTAGCTCAAAAGCTACTTGTAGAATGTGTGATGTTGACATTCTAACTAGCCTTTATGCTATATAATAATTTCATAAATTCTGTATTATATGGACAGACCAATTCTCAGCATACACACACCTTTCTGAGCAGATATGGTATGGAGCATCTAATGATTAATAGTTCTACAGAGTGTGTGGCATGCGGTGTCTCTTCATTATTACTGGGCTTACCAACTCTACTATACCTACTAAATCAGAAATACAATGTGTATGTTATAATGTAGGAGCATTATGAAAAGTATGGATCATCAACGTGAATTCATGGGGTCTCTTCACGTATGGTCAGGTATTACTTTTACATTCTCTTGCTTTTGATTTTGCATCTTTCCCCTATTTTGGTCTTGTCACTGCACAGTACAAATAATAGTTTATAAATAATTGGATTAGGATTGTTGTGTCCAACATTTAGTAGGATAAGAATAGCTGGAGAATAGAATTGCTCAATCAATCTTACCCATAGCAACTCCAGAAAAATGAATAAGTTTATCTTCACCAATCATGACCTCTTCAATTAGCTTGCAGCTTCCTAGCTTTACTAGTTCTGGGTGATCAAAAGTTGAAGCAATTTCTCCACCTAAAAAATTAAAGTTCACATATACCATTTTCACTTGCATAATAGGTCAGAGATGGACCATTTATCTTCCCAAATTGCTAAAATAAAGCAAAAATGTGTTCTCTTCCTAAGTAACAAATTATTATGAACAAATCATTTTCTATCCAAAAGAATAGAAAAATATTAAAAGCCCATTTTGATTGACACTGTCCAGCACCTTCTTTGATGCATCAATAGATTTGTTTTTACAATCTGAAGACCAATTTTTTAAAATGCAGAACTATGGAATTTCTCTGAAGAGTATCAAGAGAAATCAACAAGGAATAACGCTAAAAGGAAATTGTCATCCAAAACTGAGAGCCAAGAAGCTTTTGCACAAGGAAAAGACATTTTGATTTGTGGGGAAAGAGGGCGTCCAATCTCTACACACCCATCCATAGATAATATTCCCTACATAACATACCCCTTTAAGTATTCTTAAACTTCAGGAATTTCCCCCCCCCAGAAATTAGGAAATAATCTATAATTCTTTGCTTTTATTTTCTCTATCCTATTTCCTCCAACTAAACTGAAAATATTTCAACGGTAAATAGTGAAAATCAACACTAATTGTAGAATGGATTACTCTTTATTTACCTGTTACAAGAGCTAGACGCTCAACTCCAGCAAAATCTGCATGTTCAATTGCCATAACTCCAGCAGCAGCAAACATTTGTTCTGGGTAATTATAAATCAACTGCCTGTAATGGAAACATACAACATTCCTAATCACATTGAAAACAATTATTATTCTCCAACTGTTATATCTTAACAAACCTTCCTCATGCACACAAAAACACAATAGACAATCCAATCCAATATCTTCCAGATATATGGGAATAAAAGCCTGATAATTCTAATTCATAATGCCTGGAAATTATCAATTTTAATTCAACATTTCTGAAGGACAGTTGATTAAAGAGACCAGATTTTCAAGTTCAAAGTGGTCTCAACTTGACAAGACTGGCAAAAGCCTTTAAGAGACCATCAGCAAGAGAATCAAAAAGTTGTGGCACAAAATAGGTCCATGCAAACACTGCATTTCAAAATGCACAACTCCAAATATCAGATGTTCCTAAAATGGTTTCCAAACTTTCTGCTACCAAATTGATTTTTGGTAATCTACCAGGCATTTTTCAATACTCAATTGAATGAGGACAATCATTAGGGATCAGGCAAATTGTCAGTATGTCAAGTCCTTGTAAGGAAAAACAACTATTGTTCATAAGCAACTAATGCTCAGATATGCATACAAATTATCATTAATGGCCCCCACAAGCATACTTATTCAGTTTCAGTTGGAAGAATGAGAATGCTCAGTAGCTGAAAGAACATGAGAACTATGAACTGTTTACTGACCGATCAATAAAATTAAGAACTTTTTTTTTATATCTATGTAATATACTTTAGAATATAAGCACAAGTTATAAATATTAATATGAGACAGAAAATCAATGCACAAAAGGATGCATCATCCACAGGGAGAAGGAAGTATCAAAACAGACAGGACAGATAACAGTGTTACAATGCAAGCTCAACTCATTATATATGCATACAAAAGAGGTGAGGCTTGGGTGCAATATTATGCCTACCATCTTGTCTAATTTGAAACTGTCTAGTAAAGCTTCTTGGGACACAATCTAACTACTGTCATGCAGCAGGGTAATATAGTGGTTTCAAAAATGTTCTAGTGAACAGAAGGGTTTTTTTCTGTCTTCATTTCCAAGGCAATCAGCATTTGCTCTGGGCAAAACAGGCAGGGATGGAAACTCCAATGATTCCCCTTTCATTAACTTCTCCCACTAAAGCTGCTGCTCCAAAATATCTAGGTATTCTCATCCTAAGAACTATAAAGGGAAGATAAACAATTTCTCTACTGTTATCTAAGTGGGAACATTCGGAGTGTTAAGTCTAGTTGGAGATAGAAATAGTGAAACTGAAACTCTAAATCAGCGTTTCTCAACCTCAGCAATTTTAAGATCTGTGGACTAGAATTAGCCAGCTAACATGTCTGCTCATCTTAAAATTACTGAGATCAACAAAAACCCCTCTAAATCATGGCAATTATGTACAGTGGATATAAAAGTCTACACACCTATGGTAAAACGGCAGGTTTTTGAGATGCAAAAAAATTAGATCAAGATAAATCACCTCAGAATTTTTTCTACCTTTAATTCAGTGGTACCTTGGTACTCAACTGCTTTGAAACTCATTGAATTTGGTACTCAACATATTTTGATACAAAAATTTTGTCTCAGTACTCATTTACTCATCAGTGTCGGCTGCCTTGTGACTCATTACATTATTTCTAGTGGGAAAAATTTGTTTGGTATTCATAGTTTCTGGAACTCATCACGCCTCTCAGAACCAAATTAATAACTAGTACTACGGTAACACTGTATAATTTATAAGCTCTATAATTTAATCTAAAACCGAACTGAAATATTTTAGGGGAAAAATAACAACAAATGTACAACATGGTTGTGTGAGTATGCAACCCTTAAAACACTTTGTTGGAGCACTTTCTGATCTTACGGCAGCATTATGTTTTTGGGGATAGGACCTTATCAACATGGCACACCTTGCCTTGGGAATTTTTGTCAGACTGCAAGGGCATCTCCTGCACACAGCCCTCTTCAGGTCACCCCATAGATTTCCAATTGGATTCAGGTCCAGACTCTGGTGAAGTCATTTTTTTGTTGATTTGGAGATACCTATTGGCTCGCTGTCGTGGTGAAAGTTGAAATGCCTCATCTTCAGCATTTTAGCAGAGGCCTAAAGGTTTTTGCCAAACATGACTGATATTTAGAACTATTCATAATTCCCTCCACCTTGAGTAAAGCCTCAGTCCCAGCTGAAGAAAAAGAGCCCCAAAGCATAATGCTGCCACCATCGTGCTTCACTGTGGGTACTGTGTATTTCTAATGTGCAGTGTTGTTTTTGCACCAAACATACCTTTTGGAATCATGGCCAAAAAGTTCAATCATAGTCTCATTGGATTAGAACACATTTTCCTACATGTTTTTGTCAAACTTGATATATTTACAAAATGTATCTGGACTTGGATGTTTTTATTGTAAGAAAAGACTTCCATCTTGCCACCCTATCCCACAGCCCAGACATATGAAGAATATGGAAGATTATCACATGTAGTATACAACCAGTACTTGCCAAACATTCCTGCAGCTCCTTTAATGTTGCTATAGGTCTCTTGACAGCCTCTTGGACCATTTTTTTTCATACATTTTGGGGAGGGACATCCAATTCTTGACAATATGGGTAGTGCCCATATTTTTTTCACTTGATAATTATCTTCACTGTGCTCCATGGTATATTCAATGCCCTGGAATTTTTTTGTACCCTACTCCTGACTGACATCTTCTAACAATGAGCTCCCTTTGATGCTTTGTAAGCTCTTTGCACTATGGCTTTTGCTGTAATAGGCAACTGAATAAATGTCAGAAAAATCCTAATAGAGCAATTTAACTTTATATGGGCTTGATCAGTCATTTTAATTGATGGCAGGTGTGTACTATTTACCATCAGCTTGAATATGATTAATTCTGAACACAGCCACATCCCTAGATAAGAGAATGTGCATTTTTATGCAGCCATATTATTCTAGTTTTTCTTTTCCACTAAAAAATTTCAGATTGTTTTTCAATTAAATTGTACTGTTTATATGTTGTATAAAAGATGGAAAGAATTATTTATTTTTAACATCTCAAAACCTGGCACTTTCATAGGGGTGTGTAGACTGTTTATATCCGCTGGATCAGCAAGCTTGTCAACTATAACAGTCCAATTCTGCTAGCAAAATACATACCTGTTGATAAAACAGTTTATTCCATGCTTTAGAATACGCTCAACCTTCTCCTTCATTTTCTCCTTTTCTGCTTGTTCTATTTCTGCTACCTTTGCTGTGGAATCCACTCTTACACGGGAGCCAAATATCTACATCAAATGAATACAACGGTTATATTAATTAAAATGTCGATTGTTTCAATTATATTAAATGTATTATGAAATCCACTTACCTTAATTTTATCAGTATCCATACCAGTATTGGCAATAAGTATCTTTGCATTTTCAATTCTTTTGGGCTGATTAACTCCAATTTTTTTATCCAACAGAAAACCTGAAAATAGTTTGCAAGGTAAAACAATAAATGATTAAATGAACTGTTTTAAATCTATATACTATTAAAATTCTCATGTATGTTTGATATTTAGTAATCTTCAATTGAGCAAAATACTGCGTCATAGGACAAAACCTCAAATTGGCTAACTTACAGAATGGTGGGACCCATTATTCCTAAGGGAATGAAATCTGAGAATGTTTTGCCACTTCAGTGCCACTGCTGTTCAACATTACCACAGTGCTGCCTCAATTATGCCTCATTTTCAACATTCCCTGATAGCTTACCGCAAGTTACTGGGGAACCTGGAAGGAACTGATACAATTACTGATGCCCCTTCTCACCTTCCCACCAGCAAAGTCCTTGCTTGTGAAAAGCTCGCTGGGAGAAAGTCAATGAAGAAATGGTGTTCCCTCTGCCACTCCATCTGCACCCACACCTTGCTGGCCATTCACAGGCCCTTGCTCTGCACTCACACCTTCCCATCCACTCGCAGTCCCTTGCTCCCTTCTCCTTAACTACTTACCTGCTGGAAGGGAAGGGAGAAAAATGAAGCTAGGAAGGGAAGGATAGAATGAAAAGAAAGAGGAAGATTTTTTGACACTCACTGCCAGCTTCCCATAAGCACACTCAATAGAGAAGTTGCCAGGAAGCCAGAATTCATTCCTGCTCCAGATTTCTTGCTCATCCATAGCCATACTGTTTCTTTGTTTAGATAAGGAAATATCTCTGAAATTTATTCATTTGGAAAATTTATATTGCGGTTTATTTGCTCATGGTGACTTACAGAAAATATTACAACAAGTCACGGGTATTCTAGTGTTTGATAAAATTGCAGCTTCAGTTTCTCATTATACAGCCTATATAATCTTACTGAAGATTGTTCTTTCTCAACAGCCTTCCAAGAGCGTTTTACATCATGTGTAAGAATTTGGAAAGGCCAATCTGCAGAAATGGAAACTCACATATCTGTTTTTGACAGTTACAGCTTTAAGAAAAGCCCAGTATACATCTATGTTCCAAATCATACATAAGAGAAATACATAAAGAGAAAATTAAAATTATGCAGAATTACATAACATTAAGGATCCCTCAAGAATTTGCTTTTACATTTTATCAAATAATATTGCTATGTTGTTTCTTTGGTTAACTGGAACTTTTAACAATAATCTTCCTACTCAAGTCTGCAACAAGCACTGCCATGTTTTACTGCAGATACATCTTGCTCTATTCATACAGCTAATCAAAACCACGGTCAGTAATACAATACCTTCATCCAAGTAAGAGTCTATGAGACTCCCTCCCAACTTCTTGATGACATGAATAGCTTCTAAGTTTCCAGACCCCTTCAGCCTAAGGACAGCATCTACAGCAAGTTTTGCAAAATGCTCTTTATGATGAGTAAGCAGTTTTGAAGATAGTGTTGTTTCTGCAATGTTCATTAAATCTGTATGAAATTTGGCTTCATTTTTACTGAAAAACAGAAAGAAAAATCAGGACCACCAACAAAAAATTACTTTTTAGCTCCAAGCCTCTCTACAAGATATATATATGTAAACAGGGAAGTCTCATTCTCCTTTTTCCAAAAATATATTAATATGACTAATTGTTTTTAGAATGTAAAAAATAGCATTTTAAAACAGGAAACAAATAGCAAGAAATCGCTTCAACTTCAAGCTTGATACAACAATGCTACCTTGCCTGTGGCTATACTAACCCATTATCCACAGCTGACTTCACCAAGGCCTCTCTGGCTGCTCTTGTGGCTTCTCTCCAACCAGCAATAATGGTCTGAGGATGGATTTTCCTTGCAATCAATAGTTCTGCCTCCTATTAATGAAATGTATTAGTACAATTTTGTTTCCATCCTGAACTTATGCAAGCATATCAATTATTTTTCAATTCTATTGAATATATGTAGTACTGTACTGTATGAAATCCCAACTTTAAAAATCTATTGCGAGTTTTCTCCTTGCTTGGTAAATTTCAAAAATTATACTGAAACTAATTGTTAATTGATAGCATCTATCTTTATAACATAATTTCTAATATAATATAAAAATTAGCACTACCATTTTTTTCTCAATTTCTTAGATTATATAGTCCCTGTTATAAATCGTCGAGAAGAGGACAGTTTTTACATTTAAACCTCAATGATTTAGGAGCTATTTTTGAATAAATGTTGAAAACTGGCTTCTCAATAGTTATAATTTTTAATTAAAAACAAAGATATAACTTACTCTTAGCAATTCAGCTGCCAGAACAGTTACTGAAGTAGTTCCATCACCAACTTCATCATCTTGAACCTTGGACATATCTGTAAAAGTAGTATTTTATAATGAATAGTTCCCATTTGTTACATAGGGACCTCTCCAGGACTACACAGTGCTTTTCATTCAAAAGGAAGAATGCAAGAGTTGCCAATTCCTTAATGTGCAAGCACATTTCCCCTTGGGTCTTGCTACAGTTGTGTAGAATAGCAGCATGATTCTCAGTGAAGACTGCAGCTGCTTTAGAGAACTGAAGGCAGATGTTACATTTACTCCAAAGCACTTTTTACCCTTTGAATCCAGCACTCCACACAACTTCACTGTTCAGATTATAGAAATGTGACACACAAGCAAAGCTATGCAGATTGTTGAGTCCCCATAAGGATAGATGAGGTCTCCACCAATTTGCTTTTGATAGGCAAGATGTATCCTTAGCTTTTCTTGGCAAATAATTATATTTGCCTGGGAGCACAAAATCAGCTCAGAGTAAGCTGATAAAGCCAAACTATAGCCATAGATGTTTTAATTAAAAGTAGAATATACATACTGTACACTTTACTAAACATATATTTATGCATATAATTTATGAATAATGTATAATTTTTGAAAGTATCTGCATAATATATTTAAACATACATACCAACCAAAACTTTAGCTGCAGGATTATCAATGCCAATTGATTTTAAGATTGTTGCCCCATCATTTGTCACTGTCACTGTCCCCTCTCTTCCAGTAGTCAGAAGAATCTTGTCCTGCAAGTTACAAATTTGTAATTATAAAGCACCAGATTCAAAATATTAACAATGACGGAAAGTACTCTTACAGAATCTTACCATGCCTTTAGGCCCCAAAGTGCTTTTAACAAGGTCTCCAATGGCAATAGCTCCAACAAACGAGGACTGTAATAGAAACAATCAATAAACATAATTTCTTTCAGCTTGGATTCAGGGTTCCAAAAATAAAAAATACATTTCAACTTTAATGTAGCTAGTTATTAGAATAAATCAATGACAGACTTACTAAACGAGCAGTTTCCGCTTTTTCTTCATCAGCACCAGCCTTGAAGATGTTCACAGGTGCAAGTGACATGGCTGCCTGAATAAGTTATTGGGATGACATAAACCATGTTGAATAAAGTAAGTTGCAATGCACTTCACCAGTGACTCCGGTACTTTATAATATGTGAATGTTAGAGCACATACGCATTTTAATGTTATTAAAATAATTATTAAAACAAATTAAAACTAAAGTTAATTTTTGGACTTCAATTAGGTTAAATATCTTAGAATACAATCTCAATTTGTTATCATCAATAATATTTTCCATGCATAAGTTCAGTTTTTAAACTTATATTTACCATACATTCATAATATTAGGCGTATTGTTTCTAAGTTGTTTATACCTTGAATATATTGTTTGCTTTAAAGACAGGGTGAAAGTGATTTTTTTTTAAAAAAGACTAGTGGTAACAACATGAAATTATTTAGAAAATGTAACAGGACTCAAATTTCCAAGGAAATTAAATCTCTGAAAAAGATTGCTCTGACAGAAAGGCTTTTGCATAGAAACAGTTTATGCAGACAGTGCTAGGGAATCAAAGTCTACCGTATTGGCCAGTTGAAACGCAGTAAGCAGCTTTCTCGACTGTAACAACTACAGAGGCGATGCTCAGGTTAACGTCACTGACTGGTCTATGGGAATCGTAAAAAAACTCCAGGAAACAGACTATATTCCCATTACATTTTGAAATTACATCTCAAGTGAAGGAAAGAAATTCTTTTCCTCGCGATGGTGGAAAACATTAGGCGTAGTTGAGGGGGAGCGGCTCTCGGTCCGCCTTCCCCAACGCGGTTCTTCTGGAATATGCCATCTGCCATTCCCATCATCCCTGGCCTGCACGGTACTGAGTCTCACCGGCTGGGAATGATGAGAGCTGAATCTTGCTGAGGAGAAATTACAACTCACGGGCCTACCATTCCCCACCCAGCTCACCCAGCCGAGTCCGCTGCGCGCAGCTCTGGAACCTTCCATCTCCCCTCCCCCCGAAATGGCCTAAGATCCCCACCGAGAAGGCGCTGCGATCTCGTGCGCTGCAGTGAAAAACCCCTCAGCACCGCGCCAAGGCTCACCATAGTGACGACGCTCTGAAGGTTCGAATATCTCCAGCCACCTCGTGTCCTCGAATAAAGCCACCCGCTTGTGCCCAAGATCCAACGAGCGCCGGAAATGACGGAAGCGCCACCTCCTCGCCGTCGGATGAGAAAGTTGCATGTCGGGAGATGTAGTTCTGCGTTCTGTATCTACGCCTTGACAAACGTTAGGCTATTTCTGATTTCTCAATAGCTTGTTCTTGTGTGGCAGTAGCGCGAGCGCTATATTTTGCAACGCAGCGCAGGCGACCCCAGCCGCTACAAGTTGGTATTTTAGTTTCTCGCAGCACCGAAAAGAAACATCAGAAGTCTATATTAGTTCGATTAGAAAAAGGGGAAAATTCCACTGTTTGAAATTCTCGCTGTTGTACACATAAAAAGCTATACATATGTTTAGCTCTCCTTGATTTACTCCATGCATAGCTGCTTAGGTTCACAATATGTGCTGAGCCATAAACAGTCAAAGCATATTGTAGTTTAATGTATTTCAGTCTCTGAAATGAACAATAAAAATATGAAACCTATGAAAATAAGTTTATTAAAGTAACCATTTACTAATGACAGAACCCACATTTTTTCTTTTTTTGCCTGATGCTTTGCAGTTTGTGTAATAATAGAGACTGTAACTTTAAACAACCCATTGAAACAATTTCATTAATCCACTCTCAAATAAGAATGCATAAGATTAAGACCTAAACATACTTGGTCAATTTTTTAAAAAATGTTAATAAAGATTGTTAATGTACCAAGCATGACAGAAGCAATCATGAGATAGCATATAAACACAGCGGTTACCAACTAAAATTTCATATAAGAGTGAAAGCCAGTATCTCTATTGTTCTTATTCTTTCTTCTTGCACATCTATTGTTTGTTTTTTAGTTGTTGTTGTTTTTACAAACATATCATTGTGTGAACAGTGTGGCATCTGGGTATCATACCTTTCAATATAAGTAAATTGATGTTAATCATATATCATTTAACAAAATTATATAATTCTAATAGTTTTACACATCTTTGTAATAAATTATCATCCTTCATTGTTTAGTTGTTCAGTGTTTCAATATGTCATTTTATACCAATCACCCTATTTTAAATTTCATATCTTTAGTGTAGGTAAAATATTAT
>JANHFL010003348.1:106649-121136 GCA_032468155.1 Oxyrhabdium leporinum
CTGTTGTTTTTATAATGTTCTCCGTTTTCACAACCTGCAGCAATTTTTCTGTACTTTGGTTCACATAATCATTCAAATTTCATTTTTCTTCTTCTAGTTTGATGGATTTGCAATAGCCCTCTGCCCCCTATTTTTCTTGGCAGGTACAACTTGTCGATGTCACTTCGTGGATGTAAAGCGTGATACATATTCAAAAGTTTGCGTGTTTTCCGGTCCAACTTTTCCAGTTCAGCCAAAGTCCAGTTGATGATTCCAGCTGTATAGCGTATCACTGGAACTGTCCATGTATTAATGGCTTTAATTATGTTTCCAGCATTCAGCTTTGATTTTAATATTTTGCGGACCCTCCTTATGTATTTCTTTTGTGTTGATTCTTTGACTTTTCCATTCAAGATGTTATCTGCTTCCAATATGTCTAGGTATTTGTAACTGTCATCCTTTGCTTATGCTTTCACTATGCATCCATTTCCCAGCTCTATTCCTTCTATTTTTTCCATTTTTCCTTGCTGTATGGATAATAATGATAATAACAATAATAATCTAAAGACATACGTGCCACTTGAAATAAATTTCTGAGCATTTCATTAAAACATATTTGATTCCTATCAGTCTGTTTCAAGTTGAACATCAAGAAAAATACCATACATGCAGGACATGTGAAAACAGCATTCCTTATAATATTGAAGACACAATATTGAACACTCTTTTATAATAAAATCAATATTTTATTGCCATGCTAAAGTTTTTTGTGAAGCTGGCACTTCTGGGGAGGACAACGCTATCAGTATTACAGAATACATTTCAAAATGGACATCATCTGATAAATCAATGTAAAAGCAAGCTTAAATGGTAATATATGGTTGTTGAAAAACAAATACAACATGTTTTTAAGAACAACACTATTGCTTCAAAAGAAGCCTGGAATGTTTAAAAAAGCCACAGTGGAAGAAAAAAAGATTAAAACAGCTTTTGAACTTCTCAAGGAGCATTTTGGCAACTTTAGATTTTTTAATATATAAAATAAAACTCTAGAAAGCTACTTTCATACAAAGTTGCTATATTGATGCCTTTATGTAGGAAAACATTTTTATAATTCAAAATTAGGACATATAATTTTACAGTATTTTACAATGTAATGAAAAATTAACATACAAATACAGATTTGGCTTTTATAGAAATGTATATTTATGCATTTCAGAAATGCATTTGTGGCACACTGGTGATTACAGGATTGTTACCTGTTTTCATATTAAGATGTCAGATTAATAACTTCTGAAACACTGCCTACTTTTCTACCTACACAGTAGTTTCAAAGACGTAACAGTAGGTGATGCTACAATGAATGAAAGATTATGCCATACAAATAAAAAGGCATCATACTTGCTGGTTGAGATACACTGTAACATAGTTATAATGTACAAACACTAAATCTTTTTTACAAAATGGAAGCACTTCCTTTAGATTCGGTGACAGTCTTACAAGCGACACTATCTGTATTCCTAGTTTAGCAAATAATAAGAATACAGAGTTAATATGTACTTTTAAAGGTGAAATTAAAGTTTAAGATGTTGACATCCATTGTTAACAAGTATAGAAATTCCTGAGTGAAGGGTCCTCTCCATTTTTAAAATCCTTTATTTCACATAGAGTATTTCAAAACTCAAAGCATGAAGAGAAGCAAAATTCACAGTAATATTTAACGACACACATATCTGAACTTACTGTTTAATTATTGAATACTCAATTTACTGAGCATTTTTCCATATTATTTTTGGATAATTGCTGAAAAAGACAAACAATTCATGTTTTTTATTACATTAGTAAATTGAATCTCTAAACTCTGAGAAGATTTAGATCATTCTTCCCCGTTATAATACAGTTTGTGTAATTGTATGACAATATTATTTCCACTGTCATAAATATTTATATGGCAAAGATTATGCTTCTGGAAAGTGAGAACTAGAAGAAGATGACACTTTCTAATTTGGGGCTAATTTCATCCTTTCACATATTAGAGAAATTGCCTAATTGCTTCTATACTTTTTTAAGGCTGTGTTTGTGTGTATAGCCCTCTACATCATAAATTTTGTTACATAATGTTTCAAAACGAAATCTCACTGAGAATTATGTTTTCATAAAGACCGTTCCAAGACAGTTCTTTATGAACCTACAGGAAGACCACATTGTGCCAAAATAATTAATACATTTATTTATAAGACTAGCACGCATTACAAATGTAAATACAAAGGTTAACTCTAGTGGCTATGACAGACAATATGTATGTTACCAAATATATAATTTTAGCCTTAAAAAACAAAAATAATTTACATACCTTTTGCAAGTAAATGGTTAAAATTTGATTTTCAGCAATGCTTCATGGATTATAAAGGCTATTTTGAGGAATCTTAACTTTAACATTCTTTCACAAGAAATGCTGTGATTTGGAGTAAAATTATGGAAACAGAGAAGGAAGCTTGTGAAAGACTTTCACTCCTTTCTTCTCCAATATCTCTACCAAAATCTGAGAATCAATGCAATCAGTTGTCAATCATCTCAAACTAGACGAATACACCCTGTGTAGCAAACATCATTCATCCAAGATATTTCCCACAATGATCCTTTATGCCTTATCCTATGATTTTTTATTTGCTACTCCAATTCTCAGGACAGGTTTTCCAAGGTGTGGGGCAGGAAAATTCTGTAACTCCTGTAACTTAATGTTCCTTCTTCTCATGGGTCTCAGGCTCTAGTCATCAGAGCATGTTAGCGTATTAGCATGTTAGGCCATAAAACTTGAAAAACAACTTGGCTATACCAAAAGAGCTGCCAGTTATGAAGTCTGTGGTGAGGATTTATTTATTAGAATGGATTAGATAGTGCTGGCACATAGTGTTTAAACACTGTTATAAAATGGAAGAATGCAATCCAAACTGACACTTAGGGGAACATAGGTATATGTCATAAATAGACAACATTCATTTAAATCATGTTGTGTTGAAAATTTATGTTTGAGTAAATTTTGGGGAGTCCAAAATGGGCTGACCACCTTAACAATAAAAATAGGATTTCATATCATTAGTAAATGTAGATGAACTTTTGTAATTATCTGGTCACACACAAGATTTAAATAATATAATCCATTGTTGCAATGCATTGCTAATAGAAAAAATAAAAGCTTAGTAAGAGAAGATACTGTGAGATCCAACAAAGTAGATTACTCCAGAGAAGTGACAATGGTATAATAATAGAATGTCCAAGCATTTTTAATAATACTAGACTTCAAATCTAATTCAGGACTTCATAACTTCCTCTCAGTTTATTTTTTAATAGATGCACATTATAATTTTGAATTTAAATGGGAAGGCATTTGCTATAAACTTTTTTATAAACTTAGAATGGATACAATTTCTCAAACAGAGGAAGGGGAAAGGGCTTTCATCCAGATTCCAAGAACAAGAATTCAAGTTACTTTTAAAAAAAGTAAAGAAATTATTATATAGTGGGATCACATGCGATGTTGCTTTGATATATTCTATTACCAATTTTCTTTTACATAACAATACAGTAAATACATTTCACTGTACTATTCCTGAGTGCACTGAGATAAATTGTAACAGCCACAAATTACATTTCAGCGTAAATTATCTTTATCCTATCTACTAAATAGACTTGTTTTATTTGGACCTACTTAATACTATGTCTGCTGCCCTTTCACTAAATGTTCTATTTGATCGTCTTTGCTGGCCAGAAATAAAACTTAACAAACATTCATATATACTCTTCCTATTCAAATATATGGCAATGCACCCATATACTTTCTACCTTCAATAATGCAGTGTAACAATACACTACATTTTAGTCAGTTAAAAAATTGACAGAAGGAGACAGGTGGGAGTGCATGAAAGAACAAGATTAAAAAATAGTCTAAATCAGATTAATAGACCAGGGATGTCAAACTTGCATCATCACAGTGGCATCACGTGACATATTGGGACTTTTTTCCCTTTTGCTAAACCAGGCGGGGACGGAGCTAGCACGTGACGCATCTGGCCTGCGGGCCATAAGTTTGACACTCCTGAAATAGACTAAGTCAGATTTAGCTGGTTTCTGATATCATTAGATAATAATTTTTGTAAGGATAATTCAAATATAAATCAGTTGCTTCTGTTAGAAACCTTTCAATTTTGACCAATAAATGGCCAGATGCAATAGTGCAAAACTCACTGAAAATCAGTAAATAATTAAAAACGGATATTTAAAGGATAACTGAACCCAGCAAAGAAAACATCAGGGTTGTTTTTTGTTGTTGTTTGGCACCCATAGTGCAAACAAAAGCTTATACCTCAAGGTAGGAATTTGTGCAATGAAACTACAAAGGGAAGTCCTATGTTGATGACTGTATCATTTTAGCATGCAACTGCACATTGCCATAGCAGAACTACTTTAGAATAAACCATATAAAGACAATTTTGACTATCTTGAAACTGCTTTAACTCATCAGTTTCAACTGACACTGATAATTCAGAGAAGCCTCCTGCACCTATTTCTTCTATATAAAAATAATTCAATATGTAAATTATTAGAAGTTCAAAGAGACAATCTTGTTTTCTTATCATGCTTTAGTAAAGCACCTCTTAGTTGAATTTATCAAGCTGATCTTCTAAACATGTAGCCACGGCCGTGTTTCTGTTCATGTGTATAAAAGTGTCACTGGCCCTCCAGACTGATTTTCTTATGAAAAAAGGGTATCTGGTGGTTGAAATAGCTGAAATGTGTTTTAAATGCCTACTACAATCTTTGAAGCTATGGTAGGATAAACAGATTCTCTGTAATGGAGGCACATTTTTTGTTTATGTGCAAAGCAGTTTCTTGTCATCTCAGAGCTATGTATCTAGCCTTCAAGAACTTAGATAATATGTAAAAAGGACCTATGTGCAAATTTGTTTGACATAATTTGGCATATGTTATGTCTATAGTCTTGATGTAGAAATATGGAACAGAAAAAATGATAGAATTATGATTTTACTAAATATAATTTTCAGAATAGCAGTGTACATGCTGTTCTAGCTCTGATGGCACTTTATTTTAGCAAACTATTACATCTTCTCTTGGGCTTTTCAGAACAAAACTATCACAGTAAAAGGCTTCAAGTGTAGCAATTTTATCTCATTTCTTGTACCTTTCTACAATATTGAAATTCAGGCTAAATTATCATAAGATCACAAAAAAATGGATTATCAGCATTACTGAAGGCACTGTATTTTTTTTAAAAATCATTAGTATACCTGTTAATTCCCCTAAATGTTTATTTTCAGTGTTGTCCCGATAAGCACTTTGCAAGTCCAATTCAAATATTAGTACTGATGAAAAGAAAAGCGCTTGGAAATTTGCAATTATGAATTTACCATAATGGACTCTATCCAGGAAAATGTCATCAGCTGACAGCAGCTAATGAGATGTACTGCCAATCACTGGAAATATGAAACTATAGAGAAAGGAAATAGCTATCACAATTACTTTCCAACATACTTAGAAGGTAACGTTTAGGTACTGAATATGTGAAGAATAGAAAAATAAAAATAAACACAGCTCATCATACTGAAATTTTACAACAAATCTTATTTTCTGGTTACATTAGCTTTCCTATTACACTGCATTTGCATATAGCCATCATAGGTATTTTCAGAACTTTGGCACTTGAAGTTTTTCTGTGACCTGGTCTCTTCAAGTGTTTTGGAAATGCAGTGCCTCTAATTTTCAGCCAATATATTGCCTTAGAAATCAGACCACTGTAGCACAGCACATTTGGCACCAGTCTGGAGAAAAGCTAAGGCGTGGGGTTCTAACAAACAGTTCCAGTTAACTGCAATACTGTAGATTAAACTGAGGAGATCTCGTATATCATTCTGATCTTTTTGGGTTAATGTTCCTTATAGAGAATATTCTTAAATTTATTGACAACAAAACCGAAAAATTGCCAGATAGAACAATATTAAAATGTCATCATAAAGGAAACACCATTTTTTCCATGACAAAGAGTTCTAGTTGAATATCTGATTATATTTTTACACACTATAACTGGAACACATTTCAGGCAATTTTTCCCCATAAGCATTCTAATGAAATAAAAATGAAATTACAACAGGATAGAAACTTCAGCAAAGAACACCCCCCCCCTTCTCTGTATATGTACATAAACACTCTCTTCTGGAATTGAAGCCAGTATGCTTCTGAATGGTAGCTGCTGTGTAACAGTGACAATACCACTGTGCTCAAATATTGCTGTGAACTCTCCAGATAAACCTGATTGGCCACATAGAAATTGCCCTTTTGTCTGATCGAATACTGTTCTTACATTTCCAAAGGTTTCATTGTTGTTATCTGAACTCACACTGATGCGTGTATTTTAGATGTAACATTCTAAATTACTAAGTGTGAGCAATGTTGCTATTGCTACAGATCTGGAATACTAAATATTTTCCATTACTAACTAAATCACTTTGTTTTTACATTCTTAAAATGCATAAGAATGGCTACTTCTCTTCAGATAGTCCTCCACTTACAACCAATCATTTAGCAATCTTTCAGAGTTATGATAGCCTCAGGGTGCTTTAATGGCCCATAAAGTACTTCTGGCTGCCATAAAATGTGCTCCCCCCACCTCACATTTAAAACTGGTTGCAGCGTCCCATGATCATGATCTATGACATTTTTTGCTGGTTTTCGACAAAAAAAATGTCCATCTTGGAAAGTGGATTTGGACTTATGACTGTGTGATTTGCTTAACAACTGCAGGATTTGGACTTATGACCATATGATTTGTTTAACAACCACTGTAAAAAAAATCAGGTCTGGTCACATAGACTTACAACCAAAATTCCAGTCCCAATTGTTTTAAATTGAGGACCAAGTCAAAAATAGATTGAAAGGTAAAAAAAATCAGCATTGGCAAATGTATAGGAAGTATTCAGGAGTAATTAAGGTAACAAGTATCTATTAAAGAGTTATGAGTATTACTTTAAGAGACTACCTATACATTCAGTAGGCATTCCATTTTTACTCTTAGCAAAACTGACTTAAGATGAACATCTGGTATCAATAACATTATAGAAAAGAGTGGCTTATAACAGAACTGAAAGGATTTTTGCTTGTAGATAATAGGGCCACAAACTGTCATTATTCACAGAACTAAACCATGTTACTGGCTTTTATACGTAAGTCATACAATGTATTAAATCAATCATTCTAACTTTGATACTTTGATTTGCAAAGTATTTTTCTGGGTTAAACTAAATATGAAAACATATTACATCATGCCTCTGTAAAAATAACGAACGCTTCTTGCTCTGAAATGAATATAATGCATCTTTAAATTTGTAAAAGTCGGCTTTCTCTTAACTGACAATATTACAAATGGGTCTTTCCAATATATATGAAAAACACTGAACAAGATGACACACAGAAAATATGCTGAACACAAATTACATACAGAGTTAAACTACTGATACAACTGAAAAGAGGGAGGTAAAAGATTTTCAAAAGTAAAAGGTTAAAAAAAACCCATTGTAGATGCATGATTGTGAATTATATTAAAAATATCTAGAGTGTGAGTATCTGTATAAAAGTATAAAAAAAGTAGCTGCTATCTAAAGCAAGACAAATTTTAAATTCTTTGATGGAAGAAACCCGATGGAAAAAAATTAATGCAATATCTCAAATAACAATGATGGCAGGTGAAATCTAAAATCAAGTTGGTATATTTAAAAAATAAAAGAAGTCGAAAACTAAAGAGGCCTGTGCATTAGTGGTACTTTTGAATGCATTAGGAGACCTGATTTTTTACTTCTGTTTGCATCCTGTCAAGAGTGCATGGAATAGTTGTTTCAGGAGACCTTCATAGTCTTTGAAGGTCTCAAAAGCAGTTTTAGAGAAAGTAGTAGAGCTACACATAGAAAAAAAAGATCTAGAAAACTTGCACTACAGGTAAATGCAATATCATCCTTTGTGTCCTATATATACAATTTATAGCCCTTAGCCCATAAAGCATAATAATATCCATTTAACAATATCCATCTTCACTTGGCAAAAGGTTTGAAATTATTTAGGTGCATGTCATTTTCCTGCTAAATGATGTACTTTCTTCATATTATTACCTGTTGTTATTAACTTTAGAAAGCAAAAAAAATTCTAGAACTGCAACACAAACTTTTTAATAAAATTGTACCAGAGCATGTTTTAAATTACTAGTTGCTGGACTTATGGTTAGTGAATTTAAAGTGCATCTAAAGATCATGGGTAATTTTAAACCAATTCCATGAGCTACATTACATCTGAATGAAATCTTAATGAAGATGACGATTTCATCCATTTTTATCTGTCCCAAATCAGCCACTAAACAGCATTATCCTCAGTACTAAAAATTGGTTTTATTAGATTTAATAAAAGGATTTACTATAGAAAGCTGCTCCTATTAGGAGAAGTTTGGAGGGTAACAGCTGCCTGTCAGTCCTCTCATTAACCCAGCACTCTGAAAGAAAACCGTACCATGATTTCACAACTGAAGTTGATTAAAATCTTTCTCATTTATACCACATAAATTCAACTGGAATCTGTGAGTCTATTAACATAATATGAGAAATTCTACTGATTTACAAGTTTCAGGCAGCATAGGAGTGTCATAATGCCTTGACAATGATTTTAGGCACATGGCCAATTTGCTATAATTGGTTACTATAACTTTCAGACAATAAAATAGGCACTATAAAAATGGCAAAAATATTTAAAAGCTGTTTCTATAATTATAAAGTGATGTTATTTAATACTTTTTCTACCTTAAATTCCCTTTAAGCAAGCAAATGAAGTATTCAGAAAAATCTATTAACCTATGAAAGGTGATAGCATTCAAAAATAAAACAGCACTCATCCAATTAAAATAATTCTTCACAAAGGTGCAAATGATTCCACAACTGCTTTCCAGGCTCACATAGGCAGGTCAGTACTGTTATGTCTAGTTTTTCTAGAAGTACCGTCGTCTCGTGGCAGTGCTTTCTGCAAGTTTGACATAGCAGCAGTTCTTTCTATATCTATCACAGCATATAGCTCGGTGCGCCTGGTTGGTGTTGGAGGAAGTGGAGTAGTAGGAGTTTTGGGAGTCTGTGGGTTATCAGAGTCACTGCCACCTTCCAAATCAACTTGTATATAATTGAGTTGCCTGTGTTCTGAACTTGGTCGCCTAATATCAAAATTGAAGACCGTAGGGGTACAGTCCCGATGTCTTGCATATTCAACTTTGTGAGCACTTGATGGTACTGTTACATTCTCTGTATTGACATAATTATGCATGGGATCTAAGTTATTATGATAGCCGTTCAAAGAGGGAGTCTTTGGTCCTAAACTGTCATCCTCCTCTTTACTTAGCTTATGAGCTTCCCAAACTGGAGGCAAAGAAGGAAGATTTTCATAATTTAACAGTGCAGTTCTCCTTTGAGCTGAATTATTGATGTTTTGCGTATCAGAAGTACTGGATGACATTAGACGACCTCTCCTGTGCCCTGGAGCATTAGGGATAGACAATCTATTTACATTTTCATATGTTAGTTTATTACCAGAAGAAACCTCTTTGCGTTCATCACTGTCATATCCAGTATCCCATTCATTATTACTATTTCCACTAGCTTGAGTACTGCTACCACCTGTTTCAGTATTGTTCCCACTAATTTGAGTACTGTTCCCACTTGATTCCAATTTTTCCTTCTCCATTAACTGTCGCTGGACAGGAGTAGGGCCCAAAACAAATTTGACTCCTTGAGGTTCCAGTACAACCTGGGCATCCCTGTCATCAGAGCAAGTCTCTTCTTCTCTTGCCTTGTTTGTTTCTACATTGGGAACCTTCTGTTCCAGAGGTGTGCGTACAGTTGGTTTGTTTTTTCTTTCCTCCTGTACGCCCGTTGTATTCACATATGTATGGACCTGCAAAAGATAAGAGTCAAATGTCAATCTTATACATTGCCATATTCTTTTTTGACTCCTGATCACGTAGATTTATTATATCCAACAGTGATATATAATAATGTAGACACTTACTAAACATGAAACTGGATTCAGTGTACTTCCATTGTATACAGGGCATATTTTAACAGTAGTAATATAAATATATAATAATGGCTAGTTACAATAAAATTAGAATATGGAAAAGAAAATTCAGAATAACGTACTTGTTCCTCTGCTACAAGTAAGGGGTGTGTGGATTCTTCACCTACTGAAGGAAGACGTGCACTTCCTACTGAAGGGTGTCTGCTGGAAGGATGTGATGAAGCATCTCCATAGGAGGGATACCTTGGGTACCCATTAGATAAATTCTGGCCACTCAATCCAGGTGCTGGTTAAAAAGAACATCCAATTATTACATTGATATTATTAATATTATTCCTTCAGAACATATATATTAATTAATACTAATTCACTACAAGTTAGACTGTAAGAACTGCAAGGGCTTGTTAGCCAGGAGTCAAAAACTCAAAAAGCACACAGACTCAAACATTGCAACAAAGACTTCAACAGAATTTCATATCAGCATTTTATCTTAAGAAAAGCAAAGGTTGTACTTTCTACTTAGGACCAGGGGCCATATGTATTAAAAAGGCCCCTAGAGCAACAGGCCACATATATTAAAAACCGAATACATGAATAGAAGCATGGACTGGCTGAAGGACAGTAAATAAAAACAAAAAACAAATGCAATTCTTGAGTTTGGTTTACTCTGCATCAGATTTTAGTCATTGAAATTTATAACCCACACCATTCTCAAGACTTGGAGCAATTATTTATTGTTTTTAATCAGTAACAAAATTGAGGAAGAAGAGCAAAAAACCAAAGACAATAATAGGGGATATATACATTGTCAAAGAGAAGAAGAAAAAACACATAAAACATGCTTTGACAAAAAAAGTGAAAAAACATAACAAAGAAAAAAACATAATATGGTAGGTCATTATAACAATATACAGTACATACATATATACCCTGTTTCTCCTAAAACACGACCCACCCCAAAAAGAAGGCCCAGCACTGTTTTGTATATAGGCGTTAAAATTAAGCCCTGCCCCCAAAATATGGCCCTATTTAGGCACATGTGCGGCAAGTCCCCACCATTTTCTCATGCCAGTTGCAGTGTGGACAACATGAGGTGAGGAAAGGGGGGGAAAGGGTGGGCGGGAAACTTGCCCCACTCACCCCACATGCATCGCCTACCGGTAGCCATCGAGCTGCTTCATTCGCGGCCCAAAAGAGCGAGAGACGTGAATCACGCGCCTCACCTAGTCATCGGGCCGCTTTTTGTGGCCCAAGAGTGAGAGATGTGACCCATGCACCTCACCTGTCCATCGGGCCACTTGATTCATGGCCCAAAAGAGCGAGAGATGCGAACCACATGTCTCGCCCACCTCCACTCCAGGCTGCTTCTTTTGCAGACGAAGAGCACGTGGGCGAGTGATGCGCCCCACACTGCCTTAAGAACGTAACATTTTTTGGAGTGTTTGTTTGTCCTGACCCATGTGGCCCAGCACAGCAAGGAAGACCTTTTGCAAAAAAGAACCCTATTGTAGATGGTTATACGGTACTGTGGGCCTGGGTCAAGTGATCCCCTTTTCTGACCTGACAGGCAGTCAGTGGGGAAATCCAGATTGATTGTAAACAACCCTTTGGTAACTTACTCCCAGGCACCACCCCAGGTGGCTTAATGGATTGGGTTAATGGATTGATGGACTTAATGATCATAAGTAACTTTTATTTTGACCTACAGAGAAGATGAGTTTAAAAAGAAAGAGCTACTCTGTGGAATTCAAGAAAGGAATTGTGGAGGATTCTCGAAGCAAGAATCTGATGGCTTTCTGCAAAAAGAAGAAGTTGGATCTCTGCTTGGTCAGAAAATGGAGAGCAGAGAACGATAATCTCAGTCAACAGGTGCACGGGGGAAATGCCAAGAAGCGCAGGTGTGGATCAGTTTGGCATTCGTTATATCCTGAACTTGAAGACAGCATCTTTGAATGGATTGCAGAGGCTTTAGTTGTACGCAGGGCTGATACTCAAGCATTTGCCCTTGCAATGGTATCACAGTTGGAAATTACCCAGGGAGAATTAAAAGCCTCTCCTCGTTGGCTGGATGGCTTCCTTTAGCGATATGAACTATCTCTAAGGAGATCCACCTCACTGTTCAAGCTGTAAGATTCTGAACTTGTCAAACGCGCACTTGCATTCAAGTCCTTCATTGATGGCATTGACTTTTCCAAGTACCAGCTCTCCAACATGATTGCCATGGACGAAACTGCAGTGTTTATGGGCTAAGGAGCTCAAACAAGAATTGATCAGAGGAGTTGGGAATCGCATGGAAAGAAACCAATGTGGAAACTTTGTGAAGCCTAGCCTGCCAGAGGTTGTGAGTTGGGTGAAGAATGCATGGGATAACATCACTGACACCTGTGTTGCCAACGCACTACGAGCAGGATACATGGACAAGAGGTACTCGTTTAAGGAAACCTCTATTGGTAGACATCAGCAATTGGGACCAATCCTTTTACAGGCAATGGAGTCACAAGAGATTCCAGTGGGAATTCAAGGTTTGGAGCGTTATGACGATGTTCCAGAAGAAGATGACATAACTGTATTTGAATAAATTGTGCCTGTATTTGAATAAATTGTGGGTTTTTTTAAATAAATTGATTGTCGTACCTTACATGAGCATTGTGCTTTCCTTGGGGGGTGGGGATTTTGCATTGTGGCTCCCCTGGGGTGATGGTTGGGATTTTGCTTTGTGGCTCCCCTGGGGTGGTGGCTGAGATTTTGCTTTGTGGTTCCCCAGGGGTGGTGGCTGGGATTTGGCATGCAGTTGGTAAGTTATAAAAGGGTTGTTTATCATTAAGATCTTCAGACTTAACGATCATTAAGTCCATTAATCCATTAACCCAATCCATTAGGCCACTTGGGGTGGTGACTGGGATTAAGAAAGGGTTGTTTACAATCAATCTGGATTGTAATCAATCTGGATTTCCCCATTGACTTTGCCTGTCGCAAAAGGGAATCACTTGACCCAGGGCTACCACATAACCATCTGCAATAGGTACCTTTTTTGCAAAAAGTCTTCCTTGCTGCGCTGGGCCACATGGGTCGGGACAAACATAAACACTCAAAAAAAAGTTAAGTACTTCAGGCGGCGAGGGGCACATCTCTTTGTCTGCAAAAGAAGTGGCCTGGTGGCCAGGCTTGCCGGAGTGGACAACACCAGGCTTTTTTGGGTGGACAGCTACCGGTAACTGGAGTGACCGTTACAGGTATGCAAGGGTGCGCGAGACGCGTGAGTCACTTCTTTCAGTCGCAAAAGAAGCAGCCTGGTGACCAGGCAAGGGGCTTGAGGTGAATGGGTTGCTCCTTTTGGCAGCGAAAGAAGCAGCCCAGCAGCCCGGTGGCCAGGCGAGGCATCTGGGGCAAGTGGGGCAAGTTCCCCCCCTCCACCCTTTTCGTCCCATCGCCTCCTGGCCACACGTGCGCCTAAATTCGGCCAAATTTTGGGGGCAGGGCTTAATTTTAACACATGCGCACAAAACAGTGCTGGGCCTTCTTTTTGGGGTGGGTCCTGTTTTAGGAGAAACACGATAGCATCTAACCAAAAGCCAATGCTTGGCATGTCTAAAGGATCAGAACACGAAGAACTAAGTCTCCTAAGGGCATTCACTGCTCCCTTTCATCACTATATAAGCTACCTGGTTCCTTGAATAGAATAGCAGTAAATCTTGGCATTTAGTTGAGAAATCACTTTTTAAATGAACTGGATTGATCTGACTATCCATATTATGCCATAAATCCAAAGATTTGAGCTTTTTTATACAATATTTGGTCTCAATAGCTTTTTAATATTTGATTTGTTTATATCATTATTGGGGTAGTTCAAGACTCAAGTGAATATAATAACTCTTAAGCAGTGACCTCCAAACTTTTGGGCACCAGGGACTTGTTCCCTGGAGAAAGATTTTTCCACGGAGAGGGCATGGTTTTGCATGCTGCCTGCATCCTATGGATGGGGCTTCACTTGTTTGCATGGTCTGTTTGCCACCATGTTGTAGACTGGTATTCAGTGGTGGAATTCTCCCCGGTTCTCTCCAGTTCTCCCGAACCGTTAGTTAATTGCTTATGCAGTTCAGAGACCCGGCTAAAAATAAAGTGCAAGAGAGGGATTTTTTTTCCTTTCTCTCACTTCAGTTAATAGCTCCAGTCAGATAGCCAAGAACCACTTAACAGTTGCAGCTGGAATGCAGCTGATACACGCTGAATCAAGTCAATAAACAATAGAAACTGACAGGATTAGGGTAGGGAAACCCATCAATCATCCATCTAGGGATGGGATTAACTTCTTCCCTTTAGGAAGAAGGACAAGATTACAAACATTTTCATTATAAAGAGTATTAAGTAACACTTCTGTGATCAGCTGATACTCCC
>JANHFL010003348.1:127607-153999 GCA_032468155.1 Oxyrhabdium leporinum
GGGGAGGGGGGAGGGGGAGGGGATTAAAAATTGAAAAACTTGTTTTATAAAACTTTTCCAATAAAAAAAAAAAAAAAAAATCTAGGTGCATCTTATACTTCAGAGCATCTTATACTCTGAAAAATACGGTAGATGTTCTGGCAGAAAGGTAATGGGAGTATCGCTTTCTAAAAAAAGGTTATATCTAGAATACAATAGGAAACTGGCAAAGGTGCTTATTGCCACAGAAATTACTTGAACAGGAAAATAAAAGCTGGAAAACCACAATCTGTATTATCAAATAACTGTAAAATCTTTTTTTGGGCTAGTTAAAAAGCACAATAAAAACCCCGTTGTTTTTGGGCAAGAACTACTTACATTCCACCTACTTACAGAACAGGAATATAATAACAACTTCATTTACAAGATGATTTCAGATTCTGGTAGAGAAACATCTGACTGAAAGTAAATATACTCACCTAGATTTGGCCATTAATATTCGTAGCCTCTGGTATAGCAGCAGTAATCCTTTCATAGTTCAAAACATCGTGTTTTCTTTTCAGATAGTTGCTGGACCTATAAATGAAAGTTTGAACAAACTGTAAAATAAATTAAGATAATAGCTTTAAATAAAAAAAACTGGATCTAAAACAAAACTGTGGTAACTATTCTGTTCTGAACCATTACTAATTCATATACCTAATGAACAGCTATTTTAAGGTGTATGTTTCTTTTTTATATATAACAAAAACCCTACTTTTTGAATTCAGTGTACAACAGAAGACACTCCACTGGGAGCTTCTTCTGTCAAAATATGTTAGATGATAACTTTTGTACATTTGTTTTAAAAGCAATAGCACTTACTGCATATACTGCTTCACAATGCTTTACAGCCCTAAGTGGTTTACAGCATCAGCATACTGCCCCCAACAATCTGAGTCATTTTATCAACCTTGGAAGGATGGAAGGCTGAGTCAACTTTGAGCCGGTTAGGATCGAACTGCTGGCAGTCAGCAGAATTAGCCTGCAATACTGTATTCTAACCACTGTGCCACTACGGCTCTTGTCTGATAATAGAGCATATTTAAGAAAAGTTATAGATATTTTGCATATCTGTATAGTGTATAGCATTGCACAATCAACATGCCATTCTATTAAAAGCTAAATATGTAGAGTTGATTTCTGTACATTCTGCTACAGCAGTCAACACTCATCCCTCAAGATGTTGGACTGCAATTCCTGCCATCCTGTACCATCTACTATATTGGCTAAGGATTGTAGTTCAACATTAGGAGAGTTCCATATTGCTTTCCTCAGCCTAGTTTAGCAAATCATGTGTTGTATCTTATATTGTACTTAAATTACATTAAAAATAATATTTTTGAACCTATAATATATAACACACTTTCGATAGTGAAATATATGAAAATATAATTTGCAATAAAACAGGTCTAAAAAGCTGGAACATAGTCAAGTTTATAGTGAGAAATGAAAGAATGGACAAATTGGTCAACTACCTTATGAGAGCTTTTCTTGTGTGGGCAGTAAGGATTTTGTTTTGTAACTTTAATGAAGGAAATAACTCAAAATCCTCAAATATTCAATGTACAGACAATCCTTGCTTACCAACTGCTCATTCAGCAACCATTCCAAGTTATAACGGTGCTGAAAAAGGAGATTTATGACCAGCCTTTGCATCTGTGGCTATCACAGCATCCCAGTGGCCTTGTGGTCAGAATTTGGGTGCTTAGTAACCAATGCACATTTACAATGATCAGAGGGTCTCCAGTCATGTGATCACCATTTGTGACCTTCACAGTCAGCTTCCAACAAGCAAAATAGAGGCTCAGTGGCACAGTGGTTAGAGTGCTGTACTGCAGACCATTTGTGCTGCCTATCGGCTGCCTGCAATTTGGCAGTTCAAATCCCACCAGGCTCAAGGTTGACTCAGCCTTCCATCCTTCCTAGGTGGATAAAATGAGGGCCCAGATTATTGGGTGCAATATGCTGACTCTGTAAAAACTGCTTAGAGAGGGCTGTAAAGCACTATAAAGCGGTATATAAGTCTAAGTGCTATTGCTATTGCTAAAATCAAAGGGGAAGCCAGCAGGAAATCACAAGTCATGATCATGTGACACTACATTTTAATGACTATGATGATTCACCTAATGTCTGCATTCAGAACTGATGCTGTAAGTTGGGTGTGTTCAGGTGATGTTTCACTTTAAAACCATATTGCTTAGCAGCAGATTTGCCAGTCCCAACTGTGGTTAGTAAGTTAGGACAAATATGAACGGAATGGAAAAACAATTCAGTAGTAATAGTTTAGACCAGAAGTTGCCAACCAGTGGTCCACAGACCACTGGTGGTCCACGAGAAAATTTTGGTGGTCCGTAGCGCACCTGGGTGGAGGAGCTGCTCCAGAATGACCAATAGGCCAGTCCTGTGACTAGAGCTCTGGAATATGGGACCGGCCAGGCAGTTTGTGGTGGGGCTGGAAATCTCTGCCATAGAGGGGGGTACGTGCAACTTGCAACTTTGCAGGAGGTGCAACGTGCAAAGAGAAGGGCAGGCCTCGCCAGCTGGAATGAGATAATGGTGCTGTTGTGGCAGGGGGGGGCAGCGGCACAGGCGGGCCAAAGCAACGGGTGTCAGCAACCCACATCTTTTTGGTTCCCCTGCTGTGGCTACCTGTCAGCTGAACCCACCAGTGGCTGGCCCCGCCCCTCGCCCTCCCCTCCCAGTCACTCCTCGCCTGGCCTGAGAAAGGAAGGGCGGGGGATGGAGACTCGCTCCATATTCCAGAGCAGGAGTGAAGTTTCATCTCTTGCTGGGTCTCACGGGCGTTTCTTCCGGCCCTTGTTGGTGCTCTGCGCACCTCGGTCACACAGGGAGACACACGACTTCCTCTCCATCCTGAGACACTGGCCCAACCCGGCTGTTTCTCTCTGCCGCTGCTGTTCGCATCTCCATGGCCTGCTCACTGCTCTCGCAGTTAAATTTAGCACGCTTCATAATGGGGGAGACTGAAGAAGCACCCGTGAGACCCAGAGAGCGCCGGAGAATCAGAATATGAAAGAGAGAGAGAGAGAGAGAGAGGGAGAGAGAGAGAGAGAGAGATATGAGAGGGAGAGATAGAGAATGAGAGATATGAGAAAGAGAGATTTATATAGAGAGATGAGTGAAAGATGAGAGAGATGAGAAAGAGAGATACAGAGATAGATGAGAGTGAGATGAGAGAGATGAGAGAGATACAGAGAGATCAGAGTGAAAGAGATGAGAGATGAGAGAAAGATAGAGACAGACAGAAATATGAGAGAGATAAAGATGAGAGAAGAGAAAAAGAGATGAGATACAGAGAGATGAGAGAGATACAGAGTGAAAGAGATGATGAGAAAGAGAGAGAGACAGACAGACGACAGAGATGAGAGATACAGAAATAAAGATGAGAGAAAAAAAGAGAGATAAGAGAGATAAGAGAGATGAGTGAAAGAGAGATGAGAGATACCGAGAGATGAGAATGAAAGAGATGAGACAGAGAGAGACAGACACAGAGATGAGAGAGAGATACAGAGATAAAGATGAGAGAGAGAGAAAAAGAGAGATGAGAGAGAGATACAGAGAGAGATGAGTGAAAGAGAGATGAGAAGAAAGCAAGAAAGAGAGAGATACAGAGAGAGATGAGAGAGAGAGAGAGATGAGAGATCCTGGTGTTTCGTTTTCTGTGGGAAACGGGTCCAAATGACTCTTTGAGTGTTTAAGGTTGCAGAAACAGGCAGCTAAGCTAAGTGCCTGAAGGACCCCATCCTGTCACTGGGAGTCCAGACACTTCAGTGAGAGGCGCACTGGATATTAGTGGTCCATGGGATTTAAAATTATGAATTTGGTGGTACCTGAGACCTGAAAGGTTGGAGACTCCTGGTTTAGACAATGAACAGCAAAGAAAACTATCTTTGTACAACCAGCCATCTCGCACTAAACCACATTTTAGCTTTTGACCATGATATTTAAAATCTGATTGGGTTCTAATAGTTGTGTGGGTTAATATCTAAATTCTAGCATTTAAGTAGCAAATTTAAATTAAATGCTGTTGGGGCAGTAGCATTAGATTCTATTTATTTAATCAGTTTGAAAAGCTGCCTATCTCAGCAGCGAACAACAACAAATAGTATAAAAACAATGCTATTTTTAATTCAAAAATTAAATACATAGCAGCTGAGAAAACACAACTCAGCAGTGCTAATACAGCCAGGAGACAGGCTCTTTCACACACTCAGAGTCCCAGGCCTAGGCATAGAACCTGGTCTTTACTGGTCTACAAAAAGACTGCAGGGCCAGGGTCTAATCTCCATATGGTGGGTGAGCGCTACAGCGGAAAAGGAAGGACTGTTGGCCCTTGTCAACCAGTACTCCTTAGCCAATGCATTCCCATTCTGCTGAACCAGATTGGATGAGTAGAAATGAAATTATCTGTTTTTAAACATCAAACTTCTTGCATTAGAAAAATCTGTCGATATCAGTATCGAGGGGACAGGAGAGAAATATGTAATATTAAATTCAAGTATTATGTTTTTAATATCTAGTGCTATAAAGACTGGCTTAAAATAGCATGAAGAATTTTTTATTTTTATAAAGATTTTGTTGTTAAGTTTTATAACAGAGAGCTACAGCTGCTTGTTTTCAGAATATGGAAGAGACTACAATTAGTTTGGAACCTTATGAAAATATTCTTTAAATACCACAACAATGAAAGGCTCAGAAAAGTGAAGACTACATCCCCCAACACCTTAGTATAATCCCGAAAGAGTTGTTAAAAAGGAGGTTTAAATGAATTTGCCCATTTGTAAAAAAAAGCAATTCAACATTTTGAAGGAAGAAAGCTGAAATCATGAAACAACAGCGTATCACAGATGATAAAGTCAGAATCCTTCTGAGATCTTCATAATTCATAACTTCATCAAACATTAGAAGCTCTGTGCGTCAACGGTCCCAATATGGTCAATTAGAAAAGAAAGACTCTCAAATCCATTGTTAGCGAAAGTACACTTCACTAAAGCCAAGTGGTTACAAAGATGCAAAGTCGGATCTGAGATTTTCACATCCAAAGCATAACCTTCCCCCTTGATTACCTCTAGGTGTCCAATTAGATTCAAACAAATTGTTTGGCTAACAATCCCTGTCTTTGTAGGCTGGATGGTGCTGCATCCCATAGTGTGATCTTGGAACTGCCAACAGCTCTCACGGGATGGCAAGATGTTTAGCTTCGATTCTTCTCCCCTTTATCCCACCCCGCAGTTCCTTCCCCCACTGCATATAGCAAAATGGCAGCAAGCAAAGCATGGCGTAGTGAGATGGCAGTCTTAACACTGCTAACACAACAAAATACAGAAATTATTCAAATAATTATTTAACTATTTTTCACACTTCCTGCATCATTCCAGCATAGTCAAACTTGTAGAAACAGGTTTTGGTACCTATTAGAATTTATTTTTAAAAAACTACCGTACATATAGCTCTTAAGAGCATTAGTCCATTAAATTTGAAAAAAAGTATTTAAATGGCAGTTCACATATAGAGGTGAAATCTAGCCGGTTCGGACTGGTTCGGGGATGCTGGTGGCGTAAATTTTGCGTAGTTTGGAGAACTGGCAAATATTACCTCTGGCTGGTCCTGCCCCTGCCTGCCAACTCACCCCGCCTGCTTGCCCTGCCCTATATATCTCATCTTCGCCACACGGCCCTGCTAATCTCTGTGCCTCGCCTCCGCTCTGCGCGTCTCCTGCTCTGCTCACCAAAGTTAAGCATGCCGCCCACTTGCCCTTCGCCTCAGGGCCCAGGGAAGTGCCATTCCCCGGCTCCAGTCTTGCTCCGGAGCCTCCACCCAATCACCCTTCGCCTAGGCCCCGGCTCTGGCCTTGCTCCATCTGGAGCCTCCATCTGCATGCTGCCGCTCCCCTCTGGCCTCAAACTATGGCCCCCCTGGGCCGAAGCAATTTATTCAGCCTGCGAATAAATCACATAATATTCACTACGTAGTGAATGCTGTGAAAGCATGATGCAGAAAAATCACAGATTTATAAACATGTGTATATTTTTTTTTTGCTTCAGTCCAGTATATGTTTTGGCAAAAACAAATTTCATAAACAAGGAAAAATGTCCTCAACTTACACATCTGATAAAAAATAACCTACTTAAATATCTTGCAATTTATAATACCTATCACCTTTTGATTCCCAAGTATCTTTTTATTCAGCATATTTAAAGAAGCATTTATTTCTTGTGAGTTTATTATGTTCGAAAATATTAATTACCAACTGCCTTCCTGTATACAACCATCAAATTGCTGTTAATTTAGTCTTCCTTACATGAACTAGTTGTAATCTAATCTTTGGTAAGATTGGTTTTCCAATACCACTTCCTTCTCTTTTAGATAAATATATTTCCAAGCTTCAATACTAGCATTATTTAAAATATCATCTCTCAACTCTTCCATTATAACTGGCTATATTTGTCCCTTTTCAAACCTAAAAGATGAGTCACAGTAAGGCAAGCAAACAGAGACTAGATTCATGTATTATGCTAAGCTGTAATACAGATTGGTTTAATATTAACCTTGCCCTAGCATGTTACGTGCACATAATCACTGTCATAAATTAGGCATGGCTTAAGTTTGGGGGGGGGGGGCACCCCCCCCCCCCAAGCTTGAAAAAAAACATATTTATGTTTTATGTTTATGTTTAAAGAAACATACTGAAATAGTCAATTTGATATAGTGGTTAAGAATCAGGCTAGAAATTGAAGGACCATGAATTCTAGTCCCATGTTGGGCACAAAGCCTGTTGGGTGACCCTGAACTAGTCACTTTCTCTCAAACCTAGCAAGGAGCAATGGCAAACCTCTTTGCCAAGAAAACTGCAGGGTCTTGTTCAGGCAGTCTCTGAGAATCAGACACGACTGAATGGTGAAAAAAAAGTTTGATCCCAGAAATAATTTAATAAACTCTGAATTAGTATAACATGTGATTTTCCAATATATTTCATTGTCTTCATGCAAATTTATTAGTACATAAGCACAAATGCCTTAATCTGAACAGAAGATAGCAAAACAGACAGGTTCCAAGTCAGCAAAGGAATGAGACAAAGCTGTATATTCTTTACTTATTTAACCTGTATGCTGAATATATATTGAAATAAGCTAGACTGGAAAATGAATGTGGTTTTAAACTTGGAGAATGAAACAATAACTTACACTATATTGAGAACTGAAAATGCAAATGACATGGAAATTTTATTAATGAAAGTCAAGGAGCACAGTGAAATGTGGAATTAAAAGTAAATATAAAGAAGGCCAAACTAATTGAAATGAGTACTAAATGCAAGAAATCTTGGACAACAGCTTCCAAATTCTATATGAACTGTAAAGAGAAAGGTCATTCCTATGTATTGTTTACCCAGGCATTATCCTAGTCCCCTCTCACAATCTTCTAAATAGCAAAATAGTTTGAAGATGGATTCAGGGCTTCAGTATTCACGGCAAGGCATATTCAAAGTCTCTGAGGGCATGTGAGGACCAATAGGTTGCCCATGTGTGGTCTAAATCTTGCCTACCTTTTCCTGTAGAAAAGAGAAGAAAATGTTGCCTTTTTGCAAATTGGAATCATTGTTTCAGAAAATCAAATAATGTGAAAGGCAAAATGAATAGTCAGTGATATTAACAGTACAAAGATAAGTGTCTACAATTCAGAGGGTATGTAGATTATTTTCCCTGAAAACAGTTCTGAATGTTTCTGCTTACTGAAAGAGGGCAAATTATGAAAACCAGAGTTGGAGAGGTATTTTATCTCTGCAATTGCAAATTAAATACTACAGTTAGATACTGAATATAGCAGTGTCTCACTACTGTGCCTCAAAACTAAAAATGTAGAATTGCTTATTATAAACTCTTTAGCTTCTAAAAATGAAGTAACTAAAATCCTCAAACAAACGCAATAGAATTATAGGCTACTACACACCACTAATATAGTGTTTAGTACCTGAATGTGTGTGATTACTGTACAAGAGCTAATGGATGATCACATCAAATTCTTTCCCTCAACTTACAGATCAAAAACTTGCACGCTCAGCTACATTCTTCTTTGAACAGCCACCGTTACTGTGGTAACCCTACGCTGCTGACAGCTGGTCCATTTAAAGTCAGCAGAAACTGGCAATTGAAATGCTTGTTCAATCAGTTGAGAATAGATTCTCTAATTTTCAAGTACTGCTTGCCACTCATTTTCAGATATTTTTTCAAGATTAAATGTTTTTAATTTGAAAGTATTTCAATTTTGTTATACACACTCTCTTCACTTCTACCAATTCAAATACATTAAAAAAATGTAGATATGTGTGTGTTTACAACTTGTGGTTTAGCTTAAGGACATAATGGAGACAAAAGAAGCATTTTAATTAGTACATAAACAGCATATATCAGAAATTCTTGTGTATTCATTTTGCATCTGTAGTACAGAATATTGTAAATATAATGCAATATAATATAGTGTAATAACTACATAATTCTTAAATATTAATGGAAACCTTCAAATGTCCTCAAATCACTCTTGAGTATAAATTTCCAAAAACTAAGATTCTTTCCCTTCCCCCTTCAAAAACATTACTAGTAGAAGCACATTTTAGTTCTATGGTTCAAAATTTTTCCAATGCCCAAGGAACTGTATCTCTGGATTAACAATTGTTCTGTATCTCTTTTCAGTTAGGCAATTTTGATTCATCTTAATCTAGAATTGTTTGATTATTCTCACCAAACCTAATGTAGATATATAACAGAATTACTTGTCTTTAGCCTAGAGTAGACCAACTGGAACAACCCAAGGCTAGAGCAATGAATCAGCAGGTAATGCAAGGAGGTTGTTTATAAAAAATTGAATACTTAGGGCTCCCAGGAATTGATTTTTAAGTCTTTTATCACATTACTAAGATTAGTGGAATGTTAATTCTTATAGCATGTTAGTTGATGACAAGTCTTGATATAAGCCACAATTATCTGATTATGTTGGTTCAATTATAGTCTGATAACCTCTATTAAGCTGACAAATTCTAATGCTCATTTACATCCCAGGACTCTTGAATGCATCAAAGCAAGAGCTCAAAGATATGCTGCAAGAGCACCCTTATTTAAAACAGAATTGAAAATAAAGATTCTCCTAGTCTTCTGTCCATTTTCTATCTATGAAACTAGAGATTTCTCTTCTACCTATCCTACACACATTAAAAAAATGCAAGGCTATTTACTTCCAGATGTAGAACCCATCTCTTTTATCAACAGTTCTCAAGTTGCTATCATCCTATTATTTATTACCGTATATGCAAGGCTTATTGCTGAGATAAGCAAAGACGTAGAGTAAGAGGCACTAAACTGATTAAGAAATGATAGAAGTCCTCAGGAAGATTTTACTAAAATACTTTGCCATCTGGAAAATGTATTGCCATCTGAATGCCATCTGGAAAATCTGGACTCCGGAAAATGCTATCTGCCATCAGGAAAAAAATTAACAGACATTTGCCATCTGGAAAAGAAACAAAAGAAATGTACATAACTCGCCTATCAAAATTAGCATTGCCAAATTTTAATTTCTAACTATTTGCTGTATTTAATAGGTAATAGTTGCATACTAAAGTTCACTTCCAATAACATATAAGGAATGCAAATCAAAATAATCTGAACTCTATTGAGGCTGTTCTGTATACATACTGGATTAGAACACCTCTAAGGTCCCTTCCAGCCCTATGTTTCTTTGAAAAATTCTGCATAGCAACAGTTTATGTCCTGTAGGTAAGGACTGACTCAATTTTTCATATGAAAATTGGCAACTTTGTTTCATGGTTTCATAATTCATTAGCTTTTAACTTCAGAAAGATTGTTTCTGAAACAAGAGAAAAGCTTCCTCTCCTGCTCAGAGGCTGGCTGAAAAAGGTCCATCCCAAAATGGATCTCAACAGACCTTATTCAACCAGCCCTCAGGAACCAGAGGAAGTCTTGTAGCAGTGGCTTTCAACTTTCCTGCTGACTTTCTGTAGGAGTGGCAGAGTCAAGGCGAAGAATGAAAAAGATTCTAGAATTCTGCCTAGAATCATTATATAATATATAAAAAGCCATAAACTAGCTAAGTCCAACACCCCCCACCCCCGCTGATTGCCATTGACCTTATGTAGCCATAACCAGGGACTGACTGAAGATTCCTGTATTTAGCCTTTTAGCAATAAATCAATTAAACTGAACCTTCATGTGTGGATCTGGTCTTTCTGAGGAAACCAGCAAGGAAGATTGCAAATGGTGATTACATGATTGCAGAGGGCTTGGCAACCCATCATAAGCACAAAGAGGTTGTCAAGAGTCCAGATTGCAACAATTATATGATCACAGAGGTGCTGCAATGGCCCACATTTAGGCAGGAGGTCATAAGTCCCTTCATTCAGCACCATTGTAATTTTGTAAGTTGAGGACTACCTGTACAGTGCTTAAACTCTGTTTTGCATTGTAAAACAAAAACAAGATTAAAGATATTTATTCTAAACAGTTAGAATAGAGGCTCTTGGTCTACCAACATACTACCATCCTATCCTTTATATACGTTTATTCTTAACTTAAATTTTGAGGTTCTATGTCATACCTTTATTATTATTATATATATTTTTAATCTTGTTAAAATTTCATGTGTGATGTGTTTGTGTGTTTCTGTATGTGTGTGTATGAAATTTTAACAAGATAAAAGCAAAACAAATATTAAAAAACAAAAAAGTAAGAATGGTGAATAAGTAAGAAAATAGAAAACTAAACTAAAAGATAGATTAAGAAGCAGCTTCCAATCTTTTTGACAACAGTATATAAGTGCATTTATCTTTAATTCTCTTTCTCTAAGGTTGCATCATAACTTCCTTCTTCCATAATTCTTGATATGAGAAAGCTGACTTGGCATGTATTACCAAAACCTGTCTGGGAGAGGAGGGAAAGGTTCCCCTTTCTGAGATATATCCAGCTGGGTTCCAAATGTGGCATCAGCCAAGACCCCAGAGTAGGGGCAATAGGATGGTAGTGGTCATCTGAGACTGTTGAGAGACATATTCTAATCCTTCAGATTGTCAGGCATGAGACCTTATTTGTTAAATTGGGCTGTAAGAAGGATTCGTTGGAACTGTTGCTATTGTACTTGCTTCTCTGCTATATAGCAACCTTTTTGCCTCAGCTTCTTGACTCCATGTTTAGGTTGTGGTGGAATCCCTCAGGCTTATGATCTTGGGAAACTTTGTCTTTATTCTCCGGACTGGGTTCAGAGGTAGCTGTCAACTTCAAAATGACTTCGGCTGAAGCCATATTTACTTTTGCTTCATTTCTTAATTGCCACTCTTTGGGGGCAGGGGGAAAGTTAGAAAGGACTGGAATGTGGTGCCTGAGTCCAATAGACAAAATATCCACCAGATGCAGCATATGAACCTTGGAAGTCTTCTAGTCCAACTCCCTGCTCAGGTAGGAATCCCTATACCATTTCAGACAAATAATTGTCCAATCTCTTCTTAACAACTTCCAGTGTAGGAGCACCCACAACTTCTGGAGGCAAGTTGTTCCACCGATTAATTGTTCTGTCAGAAAATTTCTCCTTAGTTCTAGGTTTATTCTCCTTAATTTCTACCCATTGCTTGTCCTGCCTTCAGGTGCTTTGGAGAATAGATTGACCCCCTCTTGTTTGTGGCAGCCACTTAGATATTGGAACACTGCTATCATGTCACCTCTAGTTCTTCTTTTCATTAAACTAGACTCCAAATCTATGACCACATTATTTAGTTCACTATTACACAATATTATGAAGCATTAATTAAAAAACTGGTATTTACCAAATTGTCATATTTTGCATACATTACAGCTTGTAATGCACAGTTACTTTGTCTCTCATCTAATGAGGTCTACTTTACTCCATCATTTTATTCTCCAAACATTCTTAGATATGATGGGGATATGATTGTTCCCGAGTCACTTTGTAATGCTTATGGCTAAGCAGAGATTGAATGTGTACCAACCCAGAGAAAATGCAACATTCTATACCATTTCTTATGTTATAAATGGAGTGGTCATAATGAATAAGGATTAGGAAAGGCTTTTTCAGGAGCAAACCTTCCACAAATTTTATTAAAAATCAGTCACTTTTGAATATGATATAAAAAGTATAACAAATTATATCACCAAATAGTTAGCATGATGTAATGATAAATTGCCATCAGGATAAATAAGCAAACTACTGCTAAAGTAAAATAGTCTCAGAAAATACCTGCAGTGGCTTGTTTTTGTTTTTAATTAAAAGCTCATTAGAGGGATTCTGTCCACAGATGCACAAAAAAAATCACTGTGTTTACATGAGTAATTCATGAAAAGGCAATATCTCTCAGGACAGTTACCAGGATGGCAAAAGCTCTTTACCTGAATTAACAGAATACCTTATTTAGGATAAAGGTTTAATTGCAAGCTTGATTCTGAGAACACTGCCAAACAAGTGAGATAGTTGTAAAAGCAAGTTGTATATAACCAGTAACATTCCACTTATGTCTAAGCAACTCCCATTGTAGGTTAAATAACAAATATTAAATAGTTATATACAGGTAGGCCTCAAGTTATGACAGGTCATTTAACGGCTGTTCAAAATTAGAACAGCTCCTTCAAAAGCTACAAACAAACCTGTTTCAAAGTTAAGGTAGCTGTAGTGCCCCATGGTCATTCCCCCTCTTGATCGACCACAGGGGTGCTGCGGTGCTTCCTCTACTGCTATTCAGCTCTGAGGAGACTGCTTGAGCCTGTTCTCCATGCCTCGGACAATTCCTTGTGGAAATGGTGGCTGCTTTTAGAGTTTTCTACCCTGATCATCGGAAGACTGCAAACCTCTCCTGGTTCTTGCTAGTCTTTAAGAAGCCAGCCACTTGCATGCAAAGACAGCAACTTCAAAAGGCACTTCTCAAACCTTTTCCCCAACACGTGCAGTGAATGGTCAGGGCAGAAGCTGACGCCTTGGAAAGCTTTTTGCCATTTGTCTCACTGCCTTTAGACAAGTTCTAGGTGGGTCCTAAAGGCAAGCAGACTAATAGTAAGAAGCTTTCCAAGCAGCCAGCTTCTGCCTTGACCATTGCTGCACATGTTCTGCTCTAGCCAGCTGAACTTTTTGAGCTGAATTTTTCTTTAGTTCCTTAACACAAGCTGCAGAAAAAGTTTTTTGCTTGCTTTTTTTCCCTCTATTCTTCAGCTTCGCAGTCACTCATCAAGGTATCTTCCAGATGTTGTCACCCTCTTTTCAGGCATAAATTTAGAAAATGAGGTAAATTAAAATATCAAGATTGGAGAACGGAGGTAGAGAGGTTAGTTTCAGCACCCAATTGGTGCGTGGGGGAGAGGTGTTTTCTTTATTGAAGAAATATGGATTTCTGTGGGAGGCAGGGAGTTAAGTAAAGGGAAGATTTTTGAGACGTTCTTCCTGAAACTGTTGCCTTGGCCTGCAAGCAGCTGATTTCCCCAAAGGCTAGGAAAGGTTTATCCATCCAGCTATTCTGAAAATACTGCCAGTATCCATATATACAGGAGACTATTAACTGATGACAAGAGGGACATCACTCCAGTACATACCGGTACTTTACATCCCAGCACACTCAGATGTCCCACTCCAACATTTCTTTTAAAGCTAGAAACAATCACACTACTGCCAGTCCCAGCTTTTCTTATACACTGGAATTCAAATGCAAATTATGCTTTATGTGAGATAAAAGGGAACACACAATATACAGACCATATACTGTAGCTCCTTAAAGCATTCTCAGCCCTCTTTTGAGCCTGGAGATTCAAAATCCTAGGACCCAATTTCTTACTAGGGATCCATAATCTCATATATTTCGTAGATACATACACTTTATCTCCCACTGAAGAGGCTGCTGAAAACGGTGCTTGCTGTTTATACTTCTCTGCCGCCTCAACTAATACTTTTTTCACGTTCACCCATCCCCCTTTCAACATTTCCATCCCCTCTTCTAACGAGGTAGACGTAGGTTTCTCCACTGGCAATTCAGGCATAGGCACAAACTCCCTTCCAGTAGTTACTTGGAAAGGGGTTAAGCCAGTAGAACTATGCACCACATTATTATACACGAATTTGGCAAACGGTAACAATTCATCCCAATTTTCCTGCTGATAATTTACATAACATCTAATATATTTCTCCACCATGGCATTCCTCCTCTCTGCTGCCCCATTAGTAGCTGGATGGAACCCAGAGCTAAGGCCCTGTGAGGACCCTATCATCTTTAAAAACTCCCTCCAAAATTTCACTGTAAATTGTACTCCTCTGTCGGAAATTACTCTCTTAGGAACTCCATGTAAATGATAAATATGCTTCACAAACATCTTTGCCAATTTCTTCGCTGAGGGTAATCCATTGCAAGCAACAAAATGTGCTTGCTTAGAGAACAAGTCAGTCACAGTCCATATCACCGTATTTCCACCACTCTCAGGAAGTTCTACAATAAAGTCCATCGAATTTCTTCCCAGAGTTGAGTGGGTCCAGCCACCTGCTGCAACAGTCCAGGGGGCTTCTCTGGCCGATGCTTTCGGGTTGCACAAATTGAACAAGTCTTTACATAATCATCCACGTCCAACTTCATCTTTGGCCACCAAAACTGCCTTCTAGCCAAATGCAAAATTTTCAAAAACCCAAAATGACCCCCCAGACGAGAATCATGACTACGTTTCAATATCAGCAACCTCATCGATACAGGAACATACAACTTAGATCCTTTCCAAGCCAGATCATCCCTTAGGGTCAAATCCTGCTGATTCTCTTCAAACCACGGGTCAGTTAGTAAAGTGCTTTTTAAGTCCTTCTGCAACTTTTTTTCAGGAGCTTCCATCTTACGTTGTTGTGATCTCATGTTCACTTGGCCTGATAATTTCTTGGCTGAAATCATTGGATGTACAACCTCCTCCCTCTGGCTATCAAACTGCGGTTTACGAGACAAAGCATCCACCAGCAGGTTCTTCCCCCCTGGAATATACTTTAAGTCAAAATTAAATCGTTTGAAGTATTGCGCCCATAGAACTTGTTTAGGAGATAGCTTCCAAGGGATTCTCAAAGCCTCTAGATTTCTGTGATCAGTCCAAACTTCAAATAGGTGAGTAGCTCCCTCTAAGAACTGGCACCAAGATGACAACGCCCACCTAATTGCAAAAGCTTCTCTCTCCCATACTGCCCGCTGTCTCTTCGTTTCCGTCAATGTCTTTAAGACATATGCACATGGTAATAACAGGCCTTCAGCATTTCTTGGCATAAGAACAGCAGCTACTGCTATATCACTAGCGTCCACTTGGACCACAAATGGTTTCTCAGGGTCTGGATGCTGGAGGACAGGCTCCTCTGCAAATAATCTCTTTAATTTCTCAAATGATTTTTGACAGTTCATATCCCAATGTAAAGGTTGTGAGAGTTTGGGCTTCCCAGGAGCCAGACTGGTCCTCAACAACTCCGTTAAAGGAACGGCTACTTCTGCAAACCCTGGAATAAATTGTGGGTAAAAATTTGTGAGCCCCAAAAACCTTTACAACTGCTTCCGGGTTTTTGGAGTTTGCCAGTCTAACACAGCCTTAACTTTTCCAGGATCCATTTCAATTCCTTCATTCGTAATCCTATACCCCAAATAGTCCAAAGCTTCCTTATGAAACTCACACTTTGAAAGCTTCACGTAAAGCTTGGCATCCAACAATTTTTTCAGCACTTGTTTCACAAGTTTCACATGCTCCTGCATTGTCTCAGAATAGATTAAAATATCATCCAAATAAACTAGCACTCCCTTATACAAATGTTCATGGAGTACTTCATTTATTAATTGCATGAACACCGCAGCGTCCCCTTGAAATCCAAACGGCATAACTTTAAACTGGAATTGTCCCAAAGGACAGTTAAACACCGTCTTCCATTCATTTCCTTCTCTGATACGTATTCGGTAATGCGCTTCTCTCAAATCCAACTTGGTGAACACTCTTCCTTTGCACAAATGATTCAGCAAGTCTTTCATGAGAGGGAGGAGGTAATTATTCTGTACACACACTTCATTCAGGCTGCTAAAATCAGCGCAGAGCCTTATCTCCCCCTCTTTTTTCTCTTTGAACAGCATAGGAGCTGCCACTTTCGATTTTGCTGGCTCGATAAATCCATGGGCTAAATTGCTGTCGATGTATTTCCGCAATTCTGTCATCTCTGCTGGATTCATGGAATACAGTTTCGGTTTTGGCAAAACTGCTCCTGCCTCAATCTCTATTGCATAGTCCGTATCTCTATGGGGCGGAAGGATATCACACTTCCCCTCGCAAAAAATTTCTGAAAGTTCCCGATACTCTTTAGGGATACGTTGTTCTCCTGGCAACTTTTCACTGACTGCTGTCTCTTTAGCCGGAATCATCGGCATCTTCGGCACGAGGGGAGGAGGCGTCTCTCCGCTTGCCGGTGCAAGGGGGGGGGGGCAACGGCCCCAAACCTATCCTGATGTTCCAAAATCCATCCTCCCATTTGATTGAAGGCACCCACTTATCCAGCCAGGATAACCCCAAAATTACGGACTCCGACATCTTTGTAGCTACGATAAACCTGATAAGCTCCCGATGGTCTCCCAATTCCATCTTAGTCAATTCTGTAACTTTCATTGCAGGAACACCTCCTATTAGGGACCCATCCACTTGCTCAAACCTAATGGGGGTTTTTAACAACACAGTCTTTATCCCCAACTGTTCGATTAAGGGGACCCCAATCAGGCATCTGGTGCACCCCTTGTCTATTATCGCCTCCAATTCTCCACTTTCCCCTGAACTCAGGATGGTTAGCTTGATTCTTAAAGCAAAAGGGAGAACCTCTCCACTCACCATCGGATCGGCCTCGTCGTTGCTCACTTCGGGAAATTCTTCCACAAGCATGGTACCTTCACCTTCCCGATCCGAGGGAGGTGAATCTGCCTCTCGCCATGCCGCTCTGGCCCCATCCGGTGGTTTCTTTGGAGTGGACTTTCCTCTAACCATCCCTGCCAATCAGGGCACTGGCACTGGGGCTGGAGCTGGACATTCCAAAGCTCGATGTCCAGGCTGACCACAATGGAAACACTTCAGGGTGGCTTCAGGCTTCCGAGCAAACCCTCCAGGGGTCCCCATCCTCGGAGGGGTTCTCTTAAGCCAACTCTTCTTTGGCGGCTGATCTGGAGGCAGCATTCTCCCCTTTGGGTACAGATTCCGATCCATCACACACACAGTTCTGTACCAATCTTGCAATTTCTCCTGATATTGCAAGCTTTCTTCACTTCAGGATCAATTGCTTCTTTGAAGTAATACAGGGCTACATGTTCGGGCCAATCTCTCAAATAACTGGTGGCTTTTCTAAAGTCCCACATAAAGTCCTTCAGGGGTCTCCTCCCCTGCTTCATCATTTTTATTGTTTCTTTGTTCTCAATCTTCCGATCCAAATCATCGAATCTAGCTTGCATTCCCTCCAGGAACTAATTGTAATGATCAAGCTCTGGAGCCATCTCATGATTAAGCTGGGCGACCCACTCTGAAGCATCTTCCTTGCTCATTCCCACTGCAATGGCTCGGATCAGCTCCCGGTCATTCTGGAACCAATGCCAGTTCTCTTCCACGAAATCCTGCATCCTAGCCACAAAGTAGGCTAGCTTCCCTGGGGTCTCATCATAAGTTACCCAGAATCTCGACTTTTCTGGCCCTGGGCGATTGGGCGGTTGCACCGCTGGAAGAGGGGGAACCGCAGGTCCAAACTCCTGTGCATCTGGCCAAAATTCCGCCAGTCAATCAGGAACCCCAGGAGGTCTGGGTGGCAGAGCTGGTTGAAACTGCACCCAACCTTGCTCTGGGTAGTACGCCCACCCCAACTGGAGGGCATTTTGAGGGGGCAGGGGTGCCATCGGCTGCTGCGGCAGCAGAGGAGTCACAGGCCTCCATCTCCATCTTCCCCCATCGGACCCTATTTGCTCCCCCATCGGGTCTGCAATCTCACCTTCCGGGGCTCCGCAATAGGGTCCCATCACTGATCTATCCAGCTGTTCTGCCAGCTGGAAAGAAAACTTCAGTTGGCTGATAATCCACTTCCACTGGGACTCCAAAGCTCGTGGGGCTTGCTTCCCCACTTGCAGCTGCTCGAACTTTTCCGGTAACTCCATTGGAGACTGACTTCTTGACGGTGGTCAGAGTCCCCATTCTCCAGGGCTGTCAGAGCTCACGATCCGCGTTTCTCTCCAGGCCAGATCATCTGCACCCTTCTGAGTTACCTTCTGCCAGACTGGGTCCTTCTTCCTGGCTCTGGCTGCTCATTCAGTTTCAGCCACTCTCATTTCTCTGCTCAGTTCCTCTGAAAGAGGCTGCAGAATTTCCTCCAGAGGCTGGTCGGGTTGAATGGCCGACGCCTTGTCAAGCAGAGATATTTCTTCTATCTTACTGTCAACCATGTCCAGGATGACAGACGGAGCGCAGGACCCCGAACAGATAATAAAAAAACCCAGATCTGCCAACACCTAGAAACGAATAAAATTATAACTAGAAGTCAACATGGGTTTATTAAAAACAGATCATGCCAAACCAATCATATTTCATTCTTCAACATAGTGACTAAATTAGTAGACCAGTGAAATACTGCGGACATAATATAATTAAACTTCAGCAAGGCATTCGACAAGGTTGACCACAGCCTACCATCATCATCAGATGGATTTGTAACTGGCTGACAAACCGTACTCAATGAGTAGTCCTTAATGGTACTACATCTACATGAAGGAAAATAAGCAGTGGGGTGCCACAGGACTCCGTCTTAGGCCCAGTACTCTTCAATATCTTCATAAATGACTTAAATGAGGGAATAGAATGGGAAGTTACCAATTTTGTGATTGATACTAAACTGGCAGGAATAGCCAACACCCTAGATGATAGGCTCAAGATCCAGATGGATCTCGACCGACTTGAACACTGGGTCTATCTAACCAAATGAAATTTAATGTAGAGAAAAGTAAAGTCTTTCAGTTAGGCAAGAAAAACTAAAAGTACACATATAGACTTATAGAAACCAGGCTTAATAGCAGTAACTGTGAGGGGGATCTTGGAGTCTTATTGGACAACCAATTAAATATGAGCCAAAAGTGTATGGCAGCAGCCAAAAAAAAATGCAATCCTAAGTGGCATTAACAGAGGGATACAATCAAGATCAAGAGAGGTACTAATACCACTCTTTAAAGACTTAGTAAGACCACACCTCGAGTACTGCATCCAGTTTTGGTCACCACACTATAAAAAATGTTGAGACTCTAGAAAGAGTGCAGAGAAGAAGCCAAGATGATTAGGGGACTGGAGGCTAAAATATACAATGAATAGTTGCAGGAACTGAGCATGGCTAGTCTAGTGAAGAGAAGGACCAGGGGAGACATGATAGCAGTATTCCAATATTTGAGGGGCTGCCACAGAGAGGAAGAGGTTAAGCTATTTTCTAAAGCACCCGTAGGCCAGACAAGGAACAATGGATGGAAACTGAACAAGGAGAGATTTAACCTAGAAATAAGGAGACATTTTCTGACAGTGAAAACAATCAACCAATGGAACAGCTTGCCTTCGGATGTTGTGGGAGCTTCATCACTTGAGATTGGACTGCCATTTGTCAGAAATGGTGTAGGATCTCCTGCTTGGGCAGGGGTTTGGACTAGATGACCTACAAGGTCCCTTCCATTAATGTAATGTAAACCTGACTTTCCTATGATGCTGTTGATCATGGTTTTCCTCTGAGTTAGCTAGGGAGGATGGGGTAGAGGTACAGTTCTTCAGTAGTTCTCTTTCTTCCAATGCCCAGTTGTTAGTGGTAGGTGGAGAAAGATCTAGCTGGAGAGTATGCTTATGATACTTAGTTGTGTATTTCTGCCTCATGATTCAGATGAGACCTATCCTACAACTGATCCCATCCCTTTGGGTCTACCACCTAGGGTGATTACAAAAAATGATTTGCAAGGTCTATTTCACAGACAAAAGCCAGGAAAAGCACGAGGCCCAGACAAGATAACTTCTTCTTGCTTAAAAGCTTGTACTGACCAATTGGCCCTCATCTTCACCCGCATCTTTAACAAATCACTAGAGATGTGCTATATTCCTTTTTTGCTTCAAAAACTCTATCATCCCAGTGCCGAAGAAATTCTCCATCAAGGACCTGAATGATTTCAGACCGGTTGCTCTGACATCCATAGTTATGAAAACCTTTGAAAGACTAGTGCTGGGCCATCTGAAAACTATCATGGATCTGCTGTTAGACCTCTTGCAATTTGCCTACTGAGCAAATAGATCGGCAGATGATGCTGTTAATATGGCTCTGCACTACATCCTACAACATCTTGAATATACAAAGACCTATGCAAGGGTCATCTTTGTAGACTTCAGCTCGGCATTCAATACCATCATTCTAGATACGCTTCTAACTAAACTAAATCAGCTAGCTGTGTCTGACCACACTTGTAAGTGGATCATAAACTTTTTAACAGACAGGAAGCAGCAGGTGAAGCTAGGCAAAATCACATCAGATACCACTCATACTTAATTTGAGAAACCATAGGGGGCAGGGGTGGGCTTCAAAAACCTCAGCAACGGGTTTGCTGCCCGGCTGCTGGGTGGATGTGGCCATGGTGGGTGTGGCCTAGTCAGCCTCCTGCACCCGGGGGGGGGCGTTTTTGCCTTCCCCAAGGTCCAGAGGCTTTCCTGGAGCCTCCAGGAGTGTGAAAACTGCCATCCCCCAGGCTCTGGACACTCTAGGGAGGCTGGAAATGTGCTGTTTCCAGCCTCCCTGAATTTCCGGGAATCCCATTTTTCACTTATAGCTTTTATGTTCCCTGAGAGCTTATGCACTGAAGACAAATTCCTTGTGTGTCCAATCACACTCGGCCAGTAAAGAATTCTATTCTATTCTATTCTGTTAGCTTTCAGGAAAGCAATGAAGACATGGCTTTCACCCTGTTAACTGAGACCAGACAAATATATATTCTTTCCTGGAAAGAACCCTGGAAAGAAGGATCCTGCCTATACTATTTTGAAGCCTGGAGTTTAATAGTTTTCAGAATTCTAACTTTTAATTTATATCCAATATTAATTAGTAAAATCAACCCTGACTAATTTTTTTTAAATGTATTTTAATAATAAATAGGGAATTACTTCAAAACCTCCTATGTTATAGTGCAGGTGCTCATCTTTTGCACTGATTGCATTATATTTTTCTTCATTTGTATGTTGGATATACTGTCTGTGTTGAAGTCGAATTACCTGCAAAAAGACTGATTCACCAAACTGCAAAGAATATTCAATTGTTTTTAAGTAACTGGCATCTGTAGCATTGATTTGTCTCAATTTGGTGCCTTCCATTTGACATATCCATTTGTAAGCTTGCCTTTCTGGATCAATTAGTAAAGGCCACCGTTGTCCATGTTTGACAAGTATTGCATTTTCTGTGGAGTATTGATCATGCGGCAAACCTGCATTTTGCCATCTGCGGACCTATAAAATGATTTTATAGATTTATAATCACAGCTATAATATTGCACCCCCCATATACACTAATTATGGTAATAATGAACAATCCTGTAAATCATGAAGTATATTTTCTTAAAGAAATTCTAATAAATAGTACAACTGTTTATTAATTATTTTAACTGATAGTGTAATCTGAGAAAGAAATGTTAAATTTGAGAACAGAGTTTAGATAAAATTATAAATAAAACAATTTCATTCTTATTTTTTCTCTGTGTTTACTACCTCATTCTTTTCTGTCATGCAGTTAACCAATGAGTAATTTGGAGAGACCAAAATATTGTTATCACTGCAGAGTTTCAAACTGTCATTGACCAGCTGTTGACGATACCCCGCTGATAACATTCCACTGTAGACAATACAAGCTGCTGATATAAGGACATCACCTACAATTGCTTGCAATCTTTGATCGAGGTTATTAACAGATTCTTGCCAGCGTTCCTAAGAAAGAAAAGTATATAGCTATGTATCATAAATTTGAATATTAGTTTGCTTAACTTATATGGTATAGAACTCATAATTAAATGAGAAGACAAAAGTCAGGAGTTTTGTGTTGCCCACTGAAAGGGCCATAAGTAGATTCAGAAATGTTCTGAGACGGTGCATTCTTACCCTATCTAGTAAAAAAAACATTAACGGAAAGCAGAAAGAAAGAAAACCAGGCTATTAACTTCTAAAAATCATCCAGTCATCCTAAAGGAATTCCATTCTATTATTTATAACATTGGCTTGTTTTGCTTTGTTCACCCAAATGATTGAAAACTTCATATGTCTCCAAACAAATGGATATGAACCATTTATTTAACAAAGAAAAGCTTGGTAACCACTGAAATATGAACTAAATTCTAGTAGCTGAGGCTAACAGGAACAATTTTATTCTCCCAGCTATATTAGGAACAAAATAATAATTGCCATTGTTATATTGGTTAAGGTCAAAGGCCCACCTCATCTAGTGTTACCAGACATTGGGCAAATAGAGGACATATCCTCATTTAGGTTTTCATGTCCTCTATCTAGCAGGCATAGCCTTAAAATCAAATATTTTGTAGCTCTTTTGAGTATCTTGTATTTTTGTTTTCAAAACAGTACTCATTCAAACTTTTGGGTACTGTGACCTTGCAAATTGCTTATTTATTTTCCTCAACTGTCAACAGGCTCAAAAGATTGCATTTATTTCCTGATTCCTGCAATTGGCTTCAATCCAACCCTTTCAAATCTATAATCACTATAGTCTGTAGATCACATGACTCCTCATATATTACTATGGTAAAAATTGAAAGTGCATTTCTAAGAAAATAAATAGTGTGTCTTCATTTTCCTTTATTGCCGCTACCAATATTCCATGTCTTCCTTTGCCTGTTCAGATATCTGGTAACCTAATCTGATCCACCATACAAACCAAATATGAATTGGAAGATTATTAAGAAGGCTCCAACTAGATATGAATAGGAGCTCAGAAGCAGAACACCGATTATTTGCTGATCACTGGTATTCCTTTATCTTAGAAACAGTAAGTAGCCATCATAACAAGAAGCTACAATATGCAATACTTTATTCCCCACGAGTGTGACCATACTCTTTCAAAACTATCCAATTTGATGTCGATCATTACCTCTTGCCTTCTACAATGCTTTATGAATCAAAATCACATAAAGCATTAATACTACTTTATAAAACCTTAGTAAGACCACATTGGAATACTGCATGTTGAGACTTTGGAAAAAGTGCAGAGAAGAGCAATTAAGATGATTAAAGGCCTGGAGACAAAAAACATATGAAGAACGATTGCAGGATTTGGGTATGGCTAGTCTAGAGAAAAGAAGGATTAGGGATGACATGATAACAGTATTCCAGTATTTGAGGGGCTGCCACAAGGAAGAGGGGGTCAACTTATTTTCCAAAGCACCAGAGGGCAGGATAAGAAGCAATGGATGGAAATTAATCAAAGAGAGAAGCAACAGGGAATTAAGAATAAACTTCCTAATAGTGAGAACAATTAACCAGTAAAACAGCTTGCCTTCAGAAGTTGTGGGTGCTTCATCACTGGAAGTTTTTAAGAAGGAATTGGACAGCTACTTGTCTGAAATGGTATAAGGTGTTCGACTAGGTCCCTTCCAGTTCTATTCTGAATTGAAAGTAGGTTTTTTTTTCTCTCTGAAACCTTCTACCACACTAAATCATTGAATATTTCTGGGTTTTAGTATGATGAGCAAACTTTTCAAATGCCATGTATAATTCTATGCATCTCTATTATGCGCCTTTTTGTAGTCTTTCTTCACAGGAAAGTAAAGAAGGGACTTTATATATATTTTTTTGCATATTTTCCATCTCTGTTTTTTTTTCCTGACACACAATGACCACAGTACTATAGCAATTATTCTAAGTGTAGTAACCACAAAGATATTAATATTGGATTTTTGAAAAACACATGGCTTTCTTGTGTTTTTATTAAGTTGTATGTCACGACCTCATGATTACTTATTTGGTCAATTCCTACTAAATCAGACAGTATCAGCATATATGTGAAACATCAAGTCTCATAACATAATCCAGCTACTGCAAGGATGCTATATCATTAATGAAGACAGGCTAAAATGTATTTATTTTCGAATCAGTAGTACATTGGTCACAGGAATCTCAGAGATGAGATTTCAGATATGAACAGTGAGGAAAATAAGAATTGTGTATAAAATATAACCCACTGCTTAAGTATATAACATGGGAAAGATTCAATGAGAAAAAGCAATCGAAAATATAAACAATGAAACTTGAATTTAAGCATTAGAGCAGATTAAAAAGGTAATACCATTTCATCCTTTAGAGCTGTGCTTAATATAGATGCACTGTGTAAACGGCGAGTCGTTTGAATTTTTCGGGCTGCAAGTTTTTCCTGTTCAGCAATACTTTCATCATACAATGCTTCTAAATTTTGTTGATGTTGTTCAATCTGAAAATTTAGAAAATTTTTAAATTCTAAATGAGAAAATCTACTTAAAAACTCTTTAAAGCAGAATTATTTGCTATATTTGCATGCTTTTTTTTTAAAAAAAGAAACTCAATAATATCTACTATGAGGCTTTTACAGGGCTACTATCCAGCCTCTGAACAAAACTATGCCCACAAACATTATTATGCATGAATTTTCTGAGCAAATTCAACAAGTCTGTGTATAAAGACTGCTTGCTTAACTATAGCTGTAGTATTTTTAGTAATCAACTATGTAGTTTGATAGAGGCCTACCTCTAATAATATGCCGAAGGACTTTTCTACTTTAGCTTTTTATTATTACTTCCCCCCTTTTTATCAGTTATCAATTATCAGTTTTTCTCCTTTTTAGTCTCTTAAAAACAGAGGGGATCAACATCTCACCCATGCTTTTTCAGAACAGACAAGAAACTTTGTTTTCCCAACTTCACCCTTATGCATCATTTGTGTTATTTTGCAAGCAATTTCCCATTCTAAATTATAATCTAACACAACCTTACCAAATGAACATTTTTCTCTCTGAACTCTAACTTCTAGCTGAGAGCTAGAAGTTTATTCAGAATTCATTTTAAACATGAATTAATTGGCAAGTTACTATTGGAGTTTAATCTATGGGTGCACATGGCATATATGATTCTAACTACTGGAACTATAAATACAGTAAAGAAGGAATTTTCACTGAGTAAAGAAGGAGTTTTCACTGGCGGGCTTCCCTCCATCAATCAAATTGGCAACTGATCTTCCAATTCTTCAATTCTACTCATTTGTTTGTAGTGAAAGGATGAAAATTTGCTTCTAAGATTACATGAAAAAGCATCAAAGAATGGCCTAAAGGAATAGGAATTGCAAGTGATATGATACCATTTTATAGAGAGGAAAATAAGATTATATTCATAAGCATGTTACATCAAGAGAATCATAATACACTATATAATTAAAAAAATATGGAGTACAGCATAAAACAGAGTTGATGATATGAATACTAATCATATAGATGTATGGAAGTAATGAAAAAAAATCATGAGTTGACAAAATGATGATCATGTATGAAGATGCTCTTAAATGAAGCTAAGGGCTACATGGATTCCTCCATTTTTCTTGGGAATAATACATAATTGGCTTGAACTGCCTTTTACAGGAACGCTTTCTGAAGTTGACTAAAAACTGGCAGTGTTTGTCCTAGGATCTTTGTAAATGTCAGTCTCCAAAGTCTGATGTTTGCCAATTAAACTGTAGTATGAAGAACAAGAAGCATTAATACCCTGTCTATTTTAGTCTTAATATTAGCAATGACTAATTATTTTTTTATTGAGATAATGAAATACAACCTTAAATATTTCAGATTTATATATTGTTTCTTTTTTTGAGTGCCTTTGAGTGAGCATTGACTCCAGATGGTTGCCTGGACAATTTTCTTGGCAAGATTTCAGAAGTGATTTGTCACTGAATTCTTCCTAGGACTGCCTGGCCCAAAGTAACCCAGTTGTTTTTGGTGCTTAATATGTGCTTAATAACACCTAGTTCCTTAACACTACACTAACTTGGCTTTCACATCTAAATTACTGTTCCTTTTTGAAGATGGTTTTAATTTTTTCTTCTTGTTTGAAATATATTGTATTAAAAAACCTACTGAACAAAGCAAGAAAACTTAAATGGAGTCACCTTACAAATGATGCCATGTACCATAGCAATGCAACCAAACCCTCTTCCCTCTTTGGAAGAGCTTTATACCTCCTGCTGCCTTAAGAAAGTTCAAAACATTCTTAAAGATCCATCTCATCCTGGGCACCCTTTTTTTGAACTATTAC
>JANHFL010003348.1:154099-168600 GCA_032468155.1 Oxyrhabdium leporinum
AAGCTGTAAACCGCCCCGAGTCTTCGGAATGGGGCGGTATATAAATGTAAAAAATAAATAAATAAATAAATAAATGTGGGAGGCAGCTAGGTGGGGATTCAGGCCTTGATGCTTGCAGGCTCACCCAGGCTAATCTGGGCGCTCAGCTGGGTTGCGCAGAGAGCACTGCGTGAGCACGGAAGGCAGGCAAGCTGGCTGGGCCACATGGGAGGCAGCTAGGCTGATATCCGGGCCTTGCTGCTTACAGTCACTCACCCAGGCAGATGAGGGCAGCTCAGCTGGGCCGCATGGAGAGTGCTGCATAGGATTCAGCCACACAGAAGGCAGGCAAGCTGGCTGGGCCACGTGGGAGGCAGCTAGGCCGGGATTTGAGCCTTGCTGCTTGCAGGCTCACCCAGGCTGCCAGGCATATCAGGGCAGCTCAGTTGGGGCACGTGGAAAGTGCCGCATGGGATGCAGCCGAAGGCAGGCAAGCTGGCTGGCCCTCAGAGACTGTGTGGTTGAGGCAAGCGAGGGAGCCAGATGGAGAGCAGAAGCAGCTATGCCGGTCTAGCGGACGAGATAAGGAGTGACTGGGCGGAGTGTGCAGAATTTTAAAAAACGGTTCGCGTGAACCGGCCTGAACCGGCTGAATCCCACCACTGGCTCCTTCCCATATTGAGACATCTGCCCAGATGTTATTTAACCTCTCAGGCTTTACAACAAATTGGACACATCATGAGGCATTAGTCCTCCTACATCCCCAGCATAGGAAAAGAGGTCTATATTTCAACATTTTATTTTTATAACTTAAGTTACATATCCTGTAAACCCCTGCCAGCATTTATTTAAGTACAGTTGTACACAATAAAGTTGCATAAGACAAAAAAAAAACCATCAGAAATAATTCTGAGCACTGTTGGAAATGATTTGGGATATAGACAGGGTTTGCAGTACTAGGAAGGAATTGTTCTGGTTTCTTAAAAATTCTGCAAACCATTAAATAGAAGCATAGGGATTTCTGCTGTTGTAACAACCTCCTTTGAATGCAATCCAATCTGCCACATCAAGTTCAGGGCAAGGATTTTCCAATTCATATAGGATGTAGATCCAAATAAACTACGTAAATTCTGTGCAAATTAGATTAATGCGTATGTGTGCATACACACACAAATGTAAATGAAATAAAAGTATTTAATGTACTAATATTTATAATAACATGCATTTTTTAAATAAAAAATGTTATACCAACTTTCAATATTTCTTATATAATTTCAGTGGAATTACAGTGGAATTATTAAAAATTATAGAAATAGTATACATTCCTAATATTTAACATTTTAATATTATGAACTAAGCAAATTAAAGATTACAGAAACATTTTAAAGTATTTATTAGTCTTTCAAGAAAACTAATAAAAGATTTCTGCAGTCTTAAAGATCTGATGCAAAAAGTTATTTTACTTGATTTTTATTCTGCAAAAAAGCACTTTACTTAAAACTTATTTTAATGTAGACAGGATTTTAAAAAATGTTCAAATCTCAGCTCATAAACATCTTAGACATTTTAACTCTATTATATGACCGCTGAATGCTGTAAATCTTATCCAAGAATATATGAAATAAAATTCTAGACTTAAGGAAAAAGTAGAAGAAAAGTTAGGGTATTCTATTCCTATGGCAGGAGTTCTCAGACTTTGTGATACTGTGACCCACTAAAATAATAAATGATTGTGTGACTTCATGAATAAAACTAATAATTGAAGGAGGGGTTCACTATGCAAAGTAGGAACAAAGCATGGATGAGTGTTGACAGCATTCCCACTTAATCTGCATAAGCCTGGTTATCTTGAAAAACCAGTGACCTTCCCAATTTGTTTACAATCCCCACCCCAAAATTGTAACTCACTGTTTAAAAATTTCTGCCTGCGTGAACCAAATTATGTACTATGATACAAGAAGTGTTGGATTAAAAAGTGAAACAAAATTAGCCAACTACATTTAACTTAGTATGTTGAATGTACTAATCATAAGAACAGCTCTATTCACATTAAACTGCCACTTGCTTTATAGCTGCATACATGAAGGAAAGCAAAGCAGATCTTTTCCACTAACCAGAGGAAGAAGCCACAGGGAAGCAACACTCTCTCTTATCGGGTAAAAAAAATCTAATCAAAATTGGAAATAAAGGCATACTGAAGGCTCATTCTTTTGAACATTATTAGATAAAATTTTGTTATTCTTTTTCCCTCAACTCCCATTCTTTTTAATTTGTAAATCTTAAGGATGGGTCTAATCTTTTTTATTTAATCAATGTGATGCATTTTGTCTTAGCCTGAAAAGCAACATATTTATGCAGGAAGAAATGAAAAAACAAAGACAGCTCTGAAAAAAAGAAAAGCTGACAAATGTGGCAGAATGAAGAGCCAGCAAATAGACCTGCTCTTTGCAATTGCCCATAAGTGCTCCATTGAGCTACTCCTCCCAATGAGATTGCAAAACAGTGGTCTCTAACAGGTTTATAGCTCTGGGAGACAAGGGAATAACCACCTTGCTCAATCTAAGTTGGCATCGTTGAAAAGAAATATGCAGAAAATAAAATGTAAGTCTAAATGTTATTTAGACTATCATATCGACTGAAAAAGAATCCTTTATTGTTTTTTGTAATGTATCAGGAAATATTCTGAAAACCTAGCTGAATGTTTTACTAGGTCTATACGCATTTAGAATTTATTTGGTAGTTTGTGATTAATTTGATACCTTGTTAGCTTGCAGGCTCACAAGAGAACACTGTAGTACTGAGTTATTGTGAAAAATATATAAGGGACCAAGGAGATCTATAAACATGCTTAAAGTTTTATACTATAGAAATAAAATTGCTTATATTAAAAGCTGTACCTATTTAAATAATTTTAAAAAGCGTCCCTTGACAGTGTTTGATGTAAAAAAATTGCTAGGCTCAGAATGTCTATGGATTTCCCCAGAAAATTGTCGCATTTTGCCAGTGATAGCAAATATTCTCTTAAACAAGAAACACTGTACTATATGGCAATCTGTATTCTGTTCCACCATTTCTAGTTACAAGGTTCTATGGATTTGATGCATAAGGTCTGCCATCTTTTTTCCCAAAGGCAGTCATCAAACTGAAAGTTATTTTGACTGTTTTAAAATCTGGATATGCATGCTCTTCAAGCCCTGAAAACAGAGTAACTCAAGAACAAGCACATAGACAAGAAGCCAACTCCAGAATCTATTTATCAGCGCCAGTTGAAAGCCCAGTTTCCCAGAACCGCACTGTTTCTTATTAATAAGGGTGGGAATAGCACTGTTTCTGTTCACTACTATGCCAAAATGTGATTTGTCTGGGTTAGGTTAGCAAGTGTTGCAAAACCGGACATTAAACTACTCCTCGGTGATCCCTCCCGCTTCCACAGAAGGCTCAACATCAACACTTCTGAGAATGAGGCCCTGGAACGACTCGCTTGGTGAGATCAGTGCGACCGTCGAAGCCAAACTGCTATCGCCCAAAGGTCTTTAAATATCATTCCCATTGGAACCACTCCGCATGAGATCTGGAGATGATGGACGGCATAACGTCAAACGCATCTAGAAGGCACCAACTCGGGAAAAGCTAATGCAAACCAAGTCAGCGCATCCCAAACCACGACGAAGCGGAACTTTACAGACATCAGTTCTCGCCGACACCCGTCAAGAGCACTTAGACGCTCGTAAAAACAACACAAGCGTGCAGTGCCAACTCTCCCGCCTGCCGTCTCCGCTGTCGCCCACTCCCCTTCGAGCCTTGTCAGGCCACCAGTACCAACAGCCATCTACCCGCCTCGGACCGAAGCCTGTGCCAAGGCTCCCCTACTTCGGTGGCAGGCGGGAAAGGGGCGCCTCCTTCCCTTCGCCCGAGCCTTCCTCCCACCGCACAGAAGGAAACGGCTCCGGGAGCTAACTCCACCACTCTTCTTCTTTCAAAGTCAAGCCGACAAATCAACCTTACACCCAAAAAATCTAAACCAGTGAAAGCGCCCGGACGTGGCGGGGAACCGAGAAAGAAGCAGCAAAAACGGCCACCGAGAGAGATTCCGCCCTCACCTTCTTCATGAGGCCGACTGGCTTACAGGTGGCTAAGAGACAACCGACCGGGGTCCACCCCTGCCTGGATTAGCCGGAATTCCAGTCCCAAGAGTAGCAGCCAGGCCTCGCTCTGGGCCGGACCCTGTCCAAGACAACTTCCGAGGCCAAGCAGGCAACTCCTTCCGGGTCAAAAAAGGGAAAGAATGGGAGTGGTCGGCCGGTCTTCCTAATCGCGGGTTCTTCGTCTTGCCGGCGGGAGTGAGGAAGGCGCGTCTTTCGCTGTTGCTACGGAAGGCTTGGAAATCGCGGCGCGAAAAGCGGGGCGGAAGAGGGAAATTAAATACCCCTTTGGTGATCCGGGGTTTTGTAATCCAGGAATGATAGCCCGGCGAGAGTATTGGCTTTTTCATTTGCTACCAAAAGAATTTGTTTCCAAATGAACAGAGGCATTTTGTCTAATCCCATCAAGGCTTTTTCCTGGGAGTAAATAACATCTTATCCTGCTAAGTAGAAGTTTTAAAAGTGTTGTTCAATTAACCATAATATCTTGGTTGTTTCAATTGCCTACCACATGCCATTCTCTTGCTGTCAGTCCTAAAGCAAATGACTAGCAAAGAATCTTGTTTAGCACTGTGTTTAGCTTGTTCATGAGGTTTACCAAATTATTGATGGAAGTCAGACTTGTTTTTTATTATTTAATAAACTTCATTTTTATATATAAAGTGTTCCCACATATTTAATATCTGTAATAGTTAAATACTACCGGGTTAAATACTACTATATGTCATTTATTTAAGAAGTTTCTATGTCTGCCATCACAGAGCATAACTATGAGCGGTTCACAACAGTCAAACTACAAAACCATAAAACTAAAAGAGCTAGTTTAGTGTGGTGAAAGATGGAGTTCTAGGCCTCCTTTAGGCAGGAAAGACACAAGATAACTTTGGGTCGGTGACTTGCTCAGCCCAATCCATCTCACAAGGTTGTTTTGGAGAAAATAGGAGGCAGGGCTTGAGGTATATTCACTTCCTATAAAAAGGAAGGATAAAAATATAGTAATAACTGACTCAAAAGACAGCAAAAAAAGAAAAAACTCCAACCTAAAACCCCAGTGCCTCAATCAGCCTAGGATGCCTCAACAACTATTTGGTTTCTCACCACTCTACCAAGGTGCCTGGGTAAAGAGCTAGCTTAAATCTTGATGGCCTTCCAGAAGGCTAAAAGGGTGGAGGCCTGCCAGATTACTGGGGAGTGGGTGTTCTACAAGATAGAGGCAACCACAGGAAAGGCAGTTCTGTGCAATAGTAAATATGTTGCTCATGTTTTAGAATAAACTGGGTTTTTTTGTTTTTAATCACTTGAATTAAAAAGAAATTGTAAACATGGCCAGAGTCAAGTTAGCTTATTGGAATCTTTTAACAAAATATAGTTCAAACAAAATCAGAAGGTAAATCCAGTAATAATCACTTCTCCATGAGTAGATTTTGCAGTGCAGCCTTAAAATTTCTCACATAACTGTATGGTTGGGGCCTGCATTAGCTTCTCTTTCTTCCAAGCCATCTCAATTTTGACCTGTCATGACCTTATTATTCCAGTCTTTGCACTCTTACAGGAAAGAACTCTTATTGTGTGGTGTTTTTGTCATGGAAATTAGACTGTATAGACTACATATTTTCACCTGTGACCCCTATTCTTTTAGCAAGTAGCCAACTCTATGTAGTTCTAAAGAGCAGTCAAGCAGCATAACTTGTTTTTACTCAGTGGAATATATCTGTAAAATAAACTGCTCCTTATTCTTTCCCATGCCGTTCTTTGGTTAGTTGGAGTAAGATTCATTCCTCTCCTAGATAATTTCCCACAATCCCTGTGAGGTCATTTGAAAGTGGCACTTTTGCACATGAAAAACAGGAACCGTATTAAAGGAGTATAATAGCACTCTGCCTCCATTTGAGACCTCACACATTTCTGAGCTTTTACTACCTTCTGAATCTGGCAGAATGGACAATGGTAAAAATAGAGAGTTGTGGTACCTTAAAGACTAGCCAATTTCATTATCACATAAGTTTTCACAAATCACAGCCATTTCAACAGATGAATGCAGAAAATTCCTGTGGGAACAACAGCTATAGAGAAAGAAAGTGGGTGGTGAGAATAGAATTACATTAATATCCAAGACAAAGAGAGAAACAGAATAAAGTAATGGGGTATATTCTCATGTGATCCATATAGCAAAATCAACAAAAAATATTGTGGTTTAAAGACTTGCTTACTACTTGCATGAGTTTTATACACCCCATTTTTTAAAGGCATCTCTGGAATGGAGAAAAATTGAAGACCTGAAAATTTTCCACATTTTCAGCTCTTAAATACAGCTGCCACTCTGGGGCAAGCTAATTGTGTATTTCAAAAATCATGGTCAAAAGACATCTGGTTAAATGTGGTATGCAAACATTTTTATAAATCAGATTATTGCTCCTAAACAACAAATTGTTGCAAAAATGGACATCAGAGAATGTTGATTGAATTCATTTGAGACAAACATTTCCATGTTATGCTCAGAATCACTATAACTCAAGTTACACATTCCCATGCTAAATGTTGGTAATTTCGTTATGCCAAATTACTTTGGTACTGAATCAATCTGGTTCCATCTGTTGCATAGGAGTTTGCACTGAATAATGGAAACTTTTTCATTTATTTCAACACTATACAGTTACTTCCTGGGGCCTAGCTTAGTGTTTCTGATGGAGAAAATAGAAATACAACAATAGCAACAGAAACATAATCAATAGCTATGATATATTTCTGTTGTTTCTCTTCAAAGGACATGTCAACAGTCAAATACATTATTTTGCTATATGAATACAGCATCTTTCTCTTTGATTATGGACCATCAAGTTGATGTTGACTCTTAGCAACTATAAAAGATCTGTCCCAAAACTGGTCCTTCAAGTTTTCCTGTGGTGCACCATTTCTACTGTAATCAAAGTGCCAGTCTTTACAAAACAATTGCTAAGTCAATCCTAACTAGCTCAAGTTCAATTGAATATATTTATTTATTTATTTATATCCCCTTATTACTTTTACAAATAACTCAAGGTAGTGAACATATCCAACACAGCTCCCTCCTCTTCTGTTGCATGCTGCATTGAATGTACATTATAAACATCTGTAATTCTGAAATATTTGAACATTATTTCTCACTCTGCCAGTAACTTTTGAATTTTAACAGCTGATAACCTGAAATGTTTACACTTCATTGTTTGAACTATTTTGCTTACCATTGATTAGTAACCAAAACAGTGCATTAAATGGTTCTAGAGAGTTTTCATGTAATGGAAGATATAACAACAGAAAGCCTTTTATTATAAACCTTCCCATGAGTTTAGTTATATCCAACTGCCACCTACTGCACAATACATAAATATCACATTTCATTCAAACTTAATCTATGGCTTTAATAAAAGTAAGCTCCTTGGAACAAGTGTATTTTTAAATAGTTCTTTTTGGGTAGATCTGACCTTAATGTCTCAGCAGGTGGCAATATCTGGGCAAAATTAGGTGGGTTTGGAAACTAACTAGGTTGGGCCGGTTAGTACTCTGATGAGATATTAAAAGAAAGGGTTATAGCTGGATTTGGAAGTTGAAAAACATTATGGAAGAAGCCGCTTCCATACTATTGCCAAGAACATTGATTGATTGATTACATTTATATGCCATCTATCTCATCAATAAGGCAATTCTAGGCAAGTTTACAAGCTTAAAAAAGTAAATATAAAAGCAATTAAAAATTAAGAATAAAAACTAAAACCAAGAGGACAGAGCACTGGGATGAGATCTTTTTCTTACCCTGTCAACCACTTCCAGTGAAGAGCACCCCATTGTGGTTCCAAGCCAACCAGCAAAATCAAAACATTGCATAGATAAACCCACAGAATCATCAGTTGAAGTTGATTCAAGATCATCTTTACTTTTACTTCATTAACTTAGTTGTGCTGCTTGATATAGGAATACATTTCATAACTATGGCTCCATGTTACCTGAAGAACCATCTCAAACTAATGGTGAGGGATTGGTCCATCCCCACCTATACCAGCAGAAAGGGACCCCGTCAGTCAAGATATTCTGCAGCCAGGGTCCAGGAGAAGAGCCTTTTCTGTCATGGTTCCACCCTCTGGAACACTGTTCCTCCTAAGCATGTCTGTACCCACCCTTTTGGCTTCCCAAAAGAGCTTGAAATCATGGTTCTGCCAATTGGCCTGGAGCCCCAATCAAACTGGAGATAATTAACGCACTGAGATAAGACCCACTCCTCCCTGTGTGCATCTTGCTCCCTTCTTTTCCATCTTTGCTATTTTTAAGACTATTTTAATATTAATGTTTATTTAGTGCATTATTACACTAATGAATTGTTTCTCGTGTTAGATCTATCTTGACTAATTCAGAAAGACCAACAGGCTCTCACTGTTTTAAATTTGCTCTAAGACATCCTATTTATTTGTAGAATTATATGCTAAGGTAAATTTGACTTTGTTTCTTCAGTTCTCTAAACGCAAATATGATAAATTCAAATTCAGTATTTTGCAGGATTGCCTACTGCAAACATGCCTAAAATCCAGTCTGACCTCTGCAACTCTGATACACATTATAAGAGATAAAATGTCAGAAAAAGTATGCCATGGCTGTTAAAATCCACATTTCCCCTTTGTCGTCCTGCTTTTTAAAATACAGTACTATTAACTAGAAGAAGATGATGTTTCATGGTATCTGAAGCAGAACAACTAGATTCTGTAATAGCTTTGTACCACATAGTATCAATCTTGTTAACTCTCAATACTCTTTTTTTCTACTATGTATTCAAAATGGACTGTGATTAATATGTGTGTGTGTGTGTACAATGCATTCAGGAAATGTGGATGTTAAACCTGAATTGTTTTTATTAGGTATAATATCAGAAAAAATTGATAAGAAAAGTATGTAAATATTACATGTCTTCAGAGCAGTGAGGATTATATTCGCACAATACTGGAAAAATTAAGATATACCACGAGATGAAGAGATAGTCAAGAAGATACTAGATTGTGCAGAAATGGATAGACAGACATTGAAAATTAAACAGAAAAAAGATGTAGAATATTATCAAACATGGAATCTATTTTACCAGTAGTTGGAAAAAAAGGGGTGGAGATTAAGAATATAAATTTGTATTGTCAAGCACATTAAATACCCAGACAACACGATGCACAAAAAATGTATTTAATAGAAAATTAATAAAAAAAGAAAACATTGCAACAAGAAACAAGAAGCAACTATCTAGATGGCTGCATTCATAAGCAAAGCAAATACTGCCAGCAGAAGTTCATTCAAGACAAGATATTTTGAAAGCCCTTACAGCAATCTTGACAGCTAACAAAAGCAAAGTGGTAGAATTAGAGCAAGCAGCCCCTCACCCAAAAATATAATACAGGACATAGCCATCAGCCACAATAAGAATTACCCAACACCCTTTCAGAACACAAAGCTCTTATTGCACAAATCCCAAACTTCAAAGTTAATGAACCATATAAGAACCCTTCCATTCACCCAGTTGGTTGGTCAGCTGCCTCAGAATCACAAACTGGTGGTTCTGTTCATCAATAAATGGATCTTATTTCCAATCAGCCTCCAAGCTCCATTTTATTTCCAGCGTCTTTCTCCTGGGTTGGAACTGAACCAGATGGATTTTCCTTCCAACACAGGACTCTTCCAAGAGCTGGTCGCCTGGTCAAACTGAGCAATTGGCCTTAGTGACCAAGAACCCAATGGTCACTCTGACTGAGTTCCAGAGATACTGTGTAGAGATGGGACAGAATTCCAGAAGGACAGCCATCACTGCAGCCCTCCACCAATCTGGGCTGTATGGCAGAGTTGCTAGGCAGAAGCCTCTTCTCAGTGCAAAACACCTGAAAGCCTGCTTGGAGTTTGCAAAAAAGGACTCTCAGACTGTGAAAAACAAGATTCTCTTGTCTGATAAAACCAAGATTGGCTTCAATTCTAAACTTTATGTCTGGAGGAAACCAAGCACCACTTATCACCTGCCTAATACCATCCCAATAGTGAGGCATGGAGGTGCAGCATCATGCTATAGGGGTGTTTTTCAGCAGCAGGGACTGGGAGGACTGGTCAGGATTGAGGGAAATCTGAATGGAGCAAAGTACATGGATATCCTCAATGAAATCCTGTTCCACAGCACTCAGGACCTCAGAACTGAGCCAAAGATTCACTTTCCAACCTGACAACGATCCTAAACACAGAGCCAAGACAGCACAGGAGTGGTTTAGGGACAACTATGTGGATGTCCTAGAATGGCCCAGCCAGAGCCCTAATGTGAACCCTATTGAACATCTTTGGGGGGACCTGAAAATGGCTGTCCATCGATGGTCACCATCCAACCTGACTGAGCTTGAGAGGATTTGCAAGGAATGGCAGAAAATCTCCCAATTCAGGTGTGCAAAGCTTGTTGCGTCATACCTAAAAAGACTTAAGGCTACAATTGCTACCAAAGATGCTTCAGCAAAGTATTGAGTGAAGGGTCTGAATACTTATGCCAAAGTGATATTTCAGTTTTTTTCAATAAATTTACAGACATTTCTAAAATTCTGTTCTCACTTTGTCATTATGGGGTACTGAATGTAGATTAAGAAAAAAATGAATTTCTACAACTGTAGAATCAGTGTGCAGCATAACAAAATCGACAAAAGTGAAAGGGGTGTGAATACTTTCTAAATGCACTGTATACACAGCATATGCATATGTGTGTATATGCATGGGTATAAATTTTGGAGAGCGGGCATCAGAATTTCATTTTTAATGTGTGCCAGTGTGTGTATAGAAAAAGTGACAATAAAAGTAATCTTTCTCTTAAATTATTAAAAAAAACACCATAAAATATAATCAGTCTCAAATCTTGTAGTGCAGGATATTTCCTCTCACATCTGATCTACTTCACTAGATAAGATCATCCATCCATCCTATCTCTTTGTAGGAATCCCAGGAAACTACAGATGCTTTATAATTGATTTTAATTGTGCCCAAGTTTCACCTGTAGAGATATCATGTGGTTATCTGAGCACAAAAGCTTTTACCCACCCTCATCAACCTATTGCAAACTGGACATTCATTTCAAAAGTTGGCACAAAATGTTAAGCTATCGTAAATTACCAAATTATTAAGCTAAATTATTAAATCATGAGGATTGTGTTCATCATCATAAATATTGCAATGGTTGCCACATTGGATTTTTTTTTAATGAATAGTTCAAGATGGTGAACTTACCTAATACTCCTTCCTCCTGTTCTCCCTGTAATAACCACCTGTGGGGTTTCCTGCACATTTTAAACTTTTGGCATTTCTGATTACCTTTATGAACCGGGCAAACAGTAAGATAACTTACTGGAGATGTTTCAGCTTATTTTCAGGGGCCCATTTATTACCCATGGAAGAAAACCATTTCCTAAGTCATTCCCAAGCATTTGTTTGTGTTTGACCTTAGTTCTTCACTTACAAAAGACCCTGTCTTCAGCCAGGCAATTAAATATCTTATTGTTTTAATTTTTTTAAAGTAGCTCCCGTTATATATATGTACATATGGTTTAGGTTTTCCTGGTTTTCATTATCTTTTAAACTTTTGTGTAAATTTGTAATTTTCAGTTATTAGTGAACTGCAGCACTTTCTGAATGGACATAGATAATAAATTGTTAACAAAGAAAATTCAACTTTGTAACAAGCTCACATATTATATTACCAACAAAAGGAATTGTATAAAATTATATACTTTTTGGCAGTGGTTTCCTCTCTGAGCTTGTTTCAATTTAGTTTCTGAATATTTTGTTACCAGACTAGGTAACATCATCAGCAGGATTTTGTCCTATTATCCTTAGCTTATAAATGTCTTGTGTACCAGTTTGGTCAATTGGTCATGTGATTGGTTGTCCATTTGGAACTATATATAAATTCTGAGCAGCTGATTGGTTCTCTTGTTGATCGGTTGTGTGAATGGTCTGGTTTCTTACATATTCATATACTGGATCTAGATTAATATGCTTATTAAACTGCTCCTTTGGTAGAATACCAGGCTTCAATAAATTCATGTGTGGTGGGTGCTGGCATGGCCAATGATTTTTGTTCTTTCCCAATCAAACTGATGTTGTTTATTATCAAGGTATCTGAGATCAGGGATTTTTGGTTGTGCCGTTTAATTGCTAGTTGATGTTCATGAACCATTGTTTTCAATTGCCTTCCTGTTTATATAAAATTATATACTTTATCATATTTTAATATTAAAGAAAATATACAAGTTTTCACATATTACTTTTATTAATGGAACTCTAGAACAACAGACATATTATTTCCAAACAGGGTCATGATCAGTTTTGTCCTCTGTAAGGGTAAACCTACCACTGATATTTCTTTGTACAGCAGTTCTATCTCAAGTTTCTGAGAAATCTGGAAACAAAATAATAGGAAACTTGCTTTAGCTGCCTACAGTAAAGTTTTATTTGTCTTAAGGCAGTGATGGTTTATGTAAATAAGTAGAATTTTGATTACACACAATAACAATATCACAGATTGTCATATACTCAATACATTAGAACATGAACAAGTTGTAACAAAGTCAGTTTTAAAAGTAAGTGAAGACAACTGCAACTAAAAACTGAAAATATTGCTTATTTTCTAAAAAACAATACTTAGTGAAATGTCACATACTGAATCTCTTTCCTTTTGCCCACAAAAAACAATCTCTCCAGAATGTCTATATGCAGTTCTTCAGAGAAAAGGGAATGTTATTGGTTCCATGATCAAAATAGGTTTCATATGAAGTCTCTTAAAGTAGTAAATAGGTATTATATATCTTTAGATTGATCATCATCCTCAAGCTTCCTTATTTCATTTTTTAGACAGTTGATAGTTTCACGACTTGCTTTTAATCTTTCTTTAAGTTCTGCAATCTCAAAGCTGGTCTTCTTCTTAGCAGCTTCCAACTTCTCTCGAGTTTTTACTTCTACACTGGCAACTGGAAGAAAAATATATGTGGTATATTGCTTAATTATTTTCAATATTTCTTTCAATGTTTAGAAAGGCAGTCTTTGTTATTTTGAATCAAAAAGATTAAAATATTCTGGACTGAGCACCATGTGCTTCTGTTTGCTAGTACAACACAAGCTGTATTTTTAACATACAGTGCCTTTAAATTGTAGCTACAATAAAAGTATTATTTTAGGAATCCAAAACAACTGGATTAACTTATCTTGAATACAAAAGATAATCTACACAAATCAAAAGTTCTCCAACAGTAGATTGGAAGCCCTGAGGGAGTTGCATTTGGCTGGATACATATGGCTTTCACCAAGCTGGCACAAGGCCATGGTGGATTCCAGACCTTTGATATGTTGTGCTCACAACACCTCACACAATAGCCCAAATGTGCCATCCAGGGTGACCTAGCAGGGATCAAAGTTCTCTCCCCCTCTGCTCTTTCAAGGGCAGCTCTTTCTAGATTTCTGAAGGAAAAGGATTCAGTAGTCTTGCAGTTTTTCTGGGAAAGATTGTGATCCTGGTCTCAGCATAATTACAGTGCAAAATAAATTACTTAGCTTATTGATGCTACACGCAACAGCCACTATTATTACTATACTAATAGTTAATTATGAACCTCTAAAATAAGCTATTTAATAGCCTGAAACCCTCTTTCTATACAACAGTTGGAGAATGATAAATAAAAAGGGTGTCTAGTTCTCTAAATAAATACTATACTAATTGAGACTTGACTTCTCCTCTGCTTGAGTGAGCTATTTTTTCTAAATGCTTCTTGAGAAAGAAGAAAAAACACAAAGGCAGGCAGAAAAAAAGGACATTTCGCCATCTGGTTCAGCATGGCCAAGTTGGAGGTCAATCTGAATGTTCATCAAGGGCAGAATTAAATTGCTGGAGAAGGACCTAGTTCTAAAAGGTATTTAAAGCCTCAAACTGGTGGGCACTGGTGGTTGGCTATCCTCATATTAATGTTATAAATAGCTTTCCCATAATTAGCTGAATAATGTAGGAATCCTTTTTTTAAAAAAGGAACAAAACAAATCCAGACAACTATCGCCTCAGCCTAATGCTACAGATAAGAGACTTGTTTGCTTGATCTGCAAATTATATGAAGGAACCACCATGAAAGTTTAAATAGATCAGGCAGTGATATTATAGAAAAAAATCTGGGCAAGAGTGGTGGGGTATGCATTTTGGCCCTTTTAAGTTAATTTTGTATCTCAATATACTTTGAAGAAGTAGAATAGAAACAATTATTGATACTTTTGAACTTTGATGTTGGAGAGGATTCTCAGAATACTACAGATAGGCAAAAACCCCTACGAAGGGTAAACCTATAACAATCCCAACACCCCAAAATTTCATAA
>JANHFL010003348.1:168883-192149 GCA_032468155.1 Oxyrhabdium leporinum
ATAATGATGGATGATAATTTGTTATGAAGATATGTAATAGTGTTAGATTTATATAACTTGGTTAAATGATATAAATACGATGGATAACAACTTATTTGTATTAAACGTAATAGAGAGGATTGATAATAGCTTGTTTTGTTGTGTTTTTTTTTAAATGAGGTGTTGAACATGGTGACAAATAAAAAACTATAATTCAATGTAATGAAGATCATTAATAATAGCCAATTTGCATGAAAACATGACATATAATTTGGTTAAAAGATATAAATATGATGGATAACAACTTATTTGTATTGAAGGTATGATACCCAGATACCACATGTTCACACAATGATATGTTTGTATAAAGATTTAAAAATAAAAAAATTTACAAAAAAACCCAAAACAATATTACCACACAACTTGAATTCCCATGGCTCCTGACAGACAGAAGCTCTCTGTACTTTCATAAGCAGGTAACATGATGTTGCTTTCTATAACACAAATAGACGTACACATGGCTTCTAAAAAGATGAATAATTGTAAAACAGAGTGCTCACAATTAATTAATTATTCTATGGGATCATAACACCACAAAGTGTGAGGAGCATGACTTAAATAGTGAAATTCTATAAAGACTATGTAAGACTAAAACATGATGATTATGCAGAACTGATCTTTCCATATCTTTCCATAATTGCTTTTCTCTATCTGGACTAAAATATTATAGACTGAGAGGGTAAAATATAATTTTCATGAAAGCCAAAGCTAAAGTGCAGATCTTGTTTAAGTCATACAATAATGATAGGAAAGAGGGTCTTTAAAATCAAGTTTTAGTTTATCTAAAATCAACACATACTACTGAAATCTTGGCATTCAGCACTTACATTCTGTTTCATGCTTATAAGCACCAAGTGTTAACTGACGAGATGTAGTTAGCAGTTGCTGCATCATAGCAGTAGGATCCTGAAAAATCTATTGGAGAAACGTAATACATTTCTATTATTTGCTAGACTATGTAATGTTTCACAGGAAAATGGACAATATATATAATTATGTAATTTGGTTACTAGAATATTCCAGTGTATTGGATCTTTCCTCCTGTATATCCAAATATGCACCAAAAAAATTGGGGGACCACCCTCCAGTGCAGATTCAGGCTATCAGAGTCTGAAAAGGAAAGGGAAAGAAGTGGAGACTATCATCCCAAAGTTAATGTAACTTTTTGTTATCTTACCATCTCATCATAAAATTCAGAAACAACCGTTTTCTTTCCCAAAATGGCATTCGTATCAGACTGAAACAGTTTTAGCAAATGATACAAAGTCACCTGTGCAATAGAGAAATCTGGTTACTACCCAAATACACAAATCAAACAGTAGAACTGAAATCAAATATTTTACATTTCAGCTTGCCATGATAACTGAAATGAAAATTTACTTATATAGACAAGAATTAATAAACTTAAATGAATCAGTAATTACAAGTCACTTGCGATGGAACTGCACTATTTGCTGACTTTTTTTTCAGAAGGCAAACCTTTTAACCTTCATTACTGACATTTATTTTCTATAGAGAAACAGGGAACCATTTTATGATTATGCTGCAAAATAAAAAAAGTTTCCTCATAATTTGGCACATAGAATTGTTGTCATTCCCAGAGACAAAGCAAAGAATGCCCAAATTAATACATTTAAGTCATTCATCCTCTAAATAGAGGTAAAACTTCTAAGTATTTTCCCAACTGTTATTTTAAACAGGAACTCTTCCATGTTCTCAAAATTCCAGCTAAACTGACCCACATGTCAATCACAAATAATTTATTTATGATTATATCATGAGCAGAATTATAGTCATTGATTGCTTTAGGAATTGGTGACAGATGTAATCCACTTTCATAGTGTTTAAAAATTCATCTTCAAACACGTACAGCTATACCCAGTTAAGCTCTCTCTCACGCTAGTGCTTTTTCTCTAAACATGGCTTAAAACAATTCAGCTGGCTTTTATTTAACTTTAGCACAAAATTCACAACTTTTACTGTTAAAATTCCTTTCCAACAAATGTTATCAATGTATATATGACCCACCACATTTTAGGTAATCTGAAATAGAATGTAATTTCTTCAAGGTAATCAGGTGTATAAAACTGAGTACTGCCGTTTGCATTGTGAAAATTACTTACCGGCCTTTCATTAGGATCAATAAAAAATATCTTAATGATGATTTCAAATTCACCCCAACCTGTTTCAGTGATCTCATATGGTGGTTTAGTTACCACTAAAAAAGGAGGAAAACACTAAATATTAGATAATCCAACTTTGAAAAATAATGAAACCATTCTACTTTCATCAAAGACTGTTTAAATCATACCTCTCAGTGGATTACCATAGCTTTCATGTAACTTGAACTGGATTTTCTTTACATAAGCAGACATATCCTAAAATTAGAAAGAGCCAATAAGAATGTACATATGCAGTTATGCTTTATACGGTTTCAATGTTCCTTCTAGTCTTTTTGTTACACAGCATTCCATTGATTAATTCCAATACTTTTTACAGATTTTGTTATTTTCCTCATGCAATATTTGTGTCCTCCAAACTATAATAGATGATGACGTTCTGAACAAATCACCAAATACTAGTATATTTATCAAGATGTGACCTATATTCCATATAAAATCACTTTAGATTGTGGCAAAAAAGATTTCTAGTTAGCCAATTTCTGAAGAGAATAATTTTCACAGGGCATTCTCTATAGCTTTCCTTATATATTTTATCTGACTGTACAGAATAGCAATGTCATTTTAAATACCCAAAATATTCAAAATTTTAAAAAAATGCATTATTGTTGAAAATATTTTTGCAAAATATTTTTGCTTACCTCATTCCTATAGGGCTTGACATAAACTGTCCACTGATGTGTATGCCCATCTTCTTCTCGTTTCTTGCCAAAATAGCGGGCAACATTACCATAAACAATGGGTTTTACAATAGTCACACCCTTGAAGGAAAAAAGCAAAATCATTTTACATTCTTACTTTGAAGCTTTAACACAAAAAGTTAAATATTATTTCTTAGATCAATTTCTTCCTTCAGAACTCAGTAAAGGGAGCCAGTTTGCTCTAGTCATTAAGGCACGAGACTAGAAAGCAGACGACTATGAGTTCTAATCCTGCCTTGGTCAGGAAAGCCAACAGGGTGACTTTGGGCCAGTCACTCTCAGCACTCACTTCACAGGATTGTTGTTGTGGGGAAAATAAGAGGAGGAAGGCATGTTGGACATGGTTGCCACCTTGATTTTTTTGTAAAAATAATAAAGATGAGATACAACTAAAAAGTAAAAACAGAAGACTAAAAAAAAAGAGGACTCTGGAGGAAGTGGATTATCTAGACCCTCTTATCCTGCTTAAAAAGTTGAATATTGATCTTTGCACAATCCATCTTTACATGCCAACCACACACACACACTCCTGGACTGACTCTGTTGCTATGCCTAACCTTTGGAACCAAATTCTCCCTGAAAACTAGATAGTCCCAATTCTGCCTGTCTTGTAAGGCTTTAAAAACTTGGTTCTTTCCTCAGACATTGGGTAAACAAGATTTGTGCCAATTTTGACTAATGTTTGTTTTGGAATAACTGAAGTTGCCTCCAGCACAATATGTTTTATTATACTTTAATTTTGAAGGGCTAATGTTATGTTTACACAATATTGGAATATGGTGAGAGGCTACATAAATTGATTGGATAAATAAAATTTAAGAAATTCAGTGTTTATGTAAATGCTGGATCTAACCTCAAGTCATACTTAGATCAACTAAAATAAATGAAATCAGAATGGTTAAGAGATATCAGTTTCAATGGAACTATACTAAACAATATTATATTTGCTATGAGCATTTAATTCACTTTATTCAGCTTTATACAGCTTTCAATGTTTACCAACATTGCAAAACAGTATCAATTTTATTATGATTCATTGTGTCTCTTTAGTAACGCCTGATTGGGAAATGATAGACATCCTATATGGAACTTTACAGGTAGTCCTTGACTTAGAACAGTTCATTTAGTGACTGTTCAAAGTTACAATGGCACTGAAAAAAGTGGCTTATGACCATTTTCCACAGTTACAACCTTTGCAGCAACCCCATGATCATGTGATCAAAATTCAAATGCTTGGCAACTGGTTCATATTTAGTGTCCCAAGGTCACGTGATTATCTTTTGTGACCTTCTGACAAAGTCAATAGGGAAACCAGATTCACTTAACAACCGGGTTACTAACTAATCAACTGCAGTGAATCACTTAACAACTGTGGCAAGAAAAGTTGTAAAACAGGGCAAAGCTCACTTAACAAATGTCTCACTTAACAAAAGTAATTTTGGGCTCAATTGTGGTTGTACTTTGAGGACCACCTGTACTGAGTTTCCTGAAGGCAAAAAGTTAAAATGTAAATATAAAAGTAGTGTTGAAAACTTTAGTATTACAAAATAATAAGCAATCAATAGGACATATAATCAAATCAGTAGTTCCAATGGGGTTTAAACCTAAGAAACTCGTGGTTGTGTAATTCAATTCAAATTTATCAGCACTACTCTTAATACTTATAATTATATAAGGTTACAAATGTACTTGATACAAACCTTCAGAATTACAAAAATTTAGAGAGCAATTATTTAAAAAAATTATGCAGGTTGTCTTCACGTTACAACAGCATGGTCATTTAGTGACCATTTGAAGTTACAACAGCACTGAAAAAGTGACTTGTAACTGTTTTTCACACTTATGACCATTGCAGCATCCCTACGGTCAACTGACTCATATTTATAACAACTGCAGTGTCCCAGGGTCATGTGATCCCCTCTGTAACCTTCTGACAAGCAAAGTCAATGGGGAAGCCAGATTCACTTCACAACCCTGTCACTAACTTAACTGCAATGATTCACTTAACAACTGTGGCAAGAAAGGTCGTAAAATGGGGCAGAATTCCCTTAGCAATTGTCTCACTTAGCAAGAAAAATTCTGGGCTCAATTGTGGTCGAAAGTTGGTCTATCTGCACATAAATCCAGAGACAAGCATCATTTTGAAGAATACCTTACAAATTATTTGAATGTCATTTTATTACAGCAAACTACACCATCATACAACACCAGGTAATATTTAATAGAGAATTCATTTTAACCACAAGTAGATACTGTATATTGGTTTTTAAATGCTAGCAATTACTTAAAAATTTGCAGTAGCTTCAGCATCCCCTTTCTTACACCTATTAACTCTAGGAAGTCATAATCTAATGAAGAATATACATAAAATCTGAAGTAATGAAATATATAACCATATAAGTGATTAGTTAATTCAGCTGATGGAGAGCAACGGAGAGATTAAATTTAGGGAGAGTTAAATTTATACTTAAAACTAGGAAAGGTAAGTGAAACATAAACAGCTTTCCAAGGAAAGAATTAAGAGTGACTTAATCTTCGAAAACTGGTATGAACATAAATTCGTTAAGTCTCTCAGCTCCAGAAGACCCTTCGGTGTTAGTTGCAGCAACAACCAAGACGGTTCCCTCCTTCGAAACCATTTGCTGCGCAAGCCTCTTAAACCAATCGGTACACTTGAACCTGTGCAACGAACCGCCCCAGGGGACCAAATGTGTGTGTCAAACCCTGCGATCGCCTTGGGATCTAACATTGCCCTCAGGAGATGAGAAGCCGTTTGCAAATGGGCCAAAAGCTCTCTCCCAGCGGCCCTCGCACCTTCACTCTCCCACCAGAGTCAGGCCCGAACTCAGCCATTCTTTTGAACATATTGCACCGGAAGGGAAGACTCCTCGCGCCGCTCTAGCGCAGCCAAGGCAAGGCCGGCCTCATCTGCCCGCCCACCGGCCGCGCGACCAGGGAAACCTCCCCTTCTCTCCGCAACCCGGCGTCCACGATCTGGGCGAAATGCGCGACCCTCATACAATAGCTTCCGGGTGAGATCAACGTAACGCACATTACAGGCGCCTTCCTATTTGCAGCAGAAAGCAGCGGGTTGGTTGTCACGTGGCTTCCCGTGGCGAACTGGAGATAAGAGCGAAAGTTAGAAAGAGAAAAGGAGTCTGTTCTTGGTGTGTTGCGGACGTGCTGGTTGTAAAGTGCTACATTTTGGAACGCAAATGTAAGATTATAAATTCAAGTCTGAGTTACTGGCAGCTGTCGGGATGCTCCTCGGAAGTTTCTATAATCCACGTTAGCATGCTATGAACTCCGTGTTTCAGAATACGTATATACCAAGCTCCTTTCCCAAAAATGTTGCACTAAAGCACTAGCAATGCCGTTGTAATGAAAACCATCAGTCTAATAAGATATGTAACAGATCAGTTTTAGGCTCTGAGTTAATATACTTCCTAAACCAATATATTAACGGTAAGCATTTCAATTTATACAATACAGACTGGACTGGATTATTCCTTCAGCGTTGTAGTCCGCTCTTTCCTCTAGAATATTATCGTTAGAGGAATGGATATACAAGTTATGCTTTCAGTCTTTGGGATGTTCTTGTCACTTCTGTAAACACTTCTGAAATATTAAATTTATATTGCCGCCTATTCGCCCATGGCAACTTGAGGCGGCTTACAGAATATAAAACCATAAAAACTAAAAAAAAGAATCAAAGTACAATATAACAAAATCATCCCCCAACTCCCATCCCCTGCGCTGACGACAGCAGATCACATGAGCCATTTAATGGGCTCCAACCCTCTGGGTTCCCCAGGCCTGCTGGCAGAACCAGTCTTCAGGACATTCCGGAAGAGTGTTAGAGTGGGGGCCATTCTAATCTCTGAGGGAATGTTGTTCCAGAGAGGGAGCCACCACAGAGAAGGCCCTTCTTCTGGGTCCCTCCAGGTGTATCTCCCTCAGGGATGGGACCCGCAACATTCTCTGCCTACCCACTCTGATGGGTCGGGTAGATATGACCGGCAAGAGATGGTCCCTCAGATAACATGGTCCCAAGTCATGAAGGGCTTTAAAGATGACAACCAGCACCTTGAATTGCACCCGGAAGCAAATCGGCAACCAATGCAGCTCCCAGGCGGCGATACATATGCACACCAGGGTCTGCACAAAACCATGTGGGCAACTGCATTTTGCACCAACTGGAGCTTTCGGATGCTCAAAGAAATATACAGATATTTCCCTTTTGTTTCTCAATTAGAAACTGAAGTATTTTGAAGTTCCATTGTTAAATGTTCTGTCACTGTGCTTTTGTAAATGCATTTAATGTATTTTATTCCCTATGCTTTTTATAAAGCTAGAATTGAAAGGGGACATCAAAGAACTAGTATGGTGTAGTGGTTAAGGAAGACATCAATCTAGAAACTGGGAAACCATGAGTTCTAGCTCTGCCTTAGACACAAATCCAGCTGGGTTATTTTGGGCTTGTCATTCTAGGCTAGGAAGTAAACAATGGCAATCCACTTCTGAAATCTTGCCAATAAAGCTGCAGGTGGTGTCCAGGCTGTTCCCAGGAACTAAGATCATACACTGTATACTTATTACCTATTGTTGGAGCTGACTTCACAAATCTACTACATTCCCAAGAATGTTGCACTAGTGGTCGTATAGCACTATGCTAGTTTCAAATGGAAGATTGATATCCAACAAATAGAAAATAATTATTTTAGGATTATATGGAATTCTTAATATTGGTGATATCTTAATAATGGTAAAGCAATTTAGTCCCACCTTCCAAAGTACCCCATTAATTTAAAATACAAGTTGAATTTGACATCTAATCATCTACAGTATGTGTATGTGAGCTTCAGCTTGTCTTAATTGTTAACTATTGTTACTTTTAAACTTCACAAATTATAGGGACAAGTTTAAAGTCCCAACGAAACATGTTCATGATTCTGCATTTAATAATATCTGAATCTTTTGCCATTCTGTCATTTAAATCTCATAAGGGTTCATCTGGAATGTAGCTCATCTTCTTTCTTCAGAAGAAAACAGGATAGTAGCTAGAAATTAAGAACTAGCAGACTGAAAATTTTTAAGGGTATTGATAAAATCTTCTGTGGGAAGAAGAAATGGATGAAAGTATAGTAGAGACAGCTTTAAGAGAAATTTTATACTGAGAAGGAAGTTAAAATAATCAACTATGAAAAGAAGACAACAAAATGAATTCCCAAGGATATTTGATCACCTTCAGAACTGGAAATACTGTAAATTGATTATTTCATTATATAAATGTACATTGCAGACTAGGATGAAAGCAGAAATATTGAAGATTAGTGACATTAAAGCAGTCACTTTGTTTCCATGAATATGTGTACAGAGAACAGTAATAATTGTGTTTACATAGCAATAATTGACAAAGTGATAGAAACATTACCTTTTCTATTTTGTTTTTCACAAGATATTTTGTTTAGCTTGTTACTTTTCTTTTTTTCCAGTAAGAGCCGTTTACATTTAACTTCAAAAAAACCCCATAGTTCCATGAAAAAAGACAAAATAGACTTAAGCTTTCATTAAAATGTGCTTTATTTTTCCTCATAAAAAGAAACTTCTTTTGCAGTTTAAAAAAAACCCCAACAAATGGTTCAATACCAAATTCTTAACAGTCACCTAAAGACTAGAAATAAAGATAATTAAAATCATCAAATGATCAAATAGAAGTGAAATGAAATTTTAAAAGCCATTTCTACAGGCAGATTTGGTTTATAAAATTTCATATATGACATTATTCCCTCTTACCTTGTGAAGCCTTTTAAGTTCCAAAAATTCAACCCATTCAAGATGTTCTTGAGCTGCCAGCTATTAGTCAAAAGAACCTGGGTTGGTTACATATACCAATCAATTTAAAATCTTAGTGTACACAGTGCTTTTCCTTTCATGTAAACATTTGTGCAAACTATAACAATACATTCCAACCCCAGCCATGTAAAAGTATCTAAAGAAGTAGTCAGCTCCACAGGCACTAAAGAAGTATAAAATGAAAGTTAAATTTCCCCACTTTTAAGGCAATGTAATTTACAAGTAAATTCACAGAATCTCAATGATTCACAAAAAATAAGCTGGTATCTAAATCATGCCAAATCCATCAATAAGGAATGCAAGATCACAGCTGCTTGGCATTTAGCTTCACTTTCAAGAAAAGCAATTATAAATTATTCTAGGAATCCAATTGAAAATCATTCCCTCCTCTGCTTCAAGTGTGCACCTGATGTGTCGTGTGAGAATAGATAGCATAAAGGAAATTCTTCAAAGAGATTCCTGCCTATTTTGGCTCTTTCCACCATCAGCAGCCACTTCTCAATAATCTGCCAATAAGGCAATTAGCTTTCGTCTCCCTACCCCTTTAGATAGAACACCCTACTCTAAATGCTGATTAATTCAACGTTTCGTGGAAGCTTCTAAAAATTTTGCCTAACAAGATTCTCAATAAGTACAATGATAAATTGTCACAGAGTTGCAAGAAAATTGTAAAATTGTCTAATCCCCAAAGTTGTTTTTAATATTGTATTAAATACATTTAATATTGTATTAATACATTTAATATTGTATTAAATATTAAAAAGATGTTATTCTCCATGGAGAAAACAGGGCTCTGCAGCACTTCAAATTCAAAGGCAAAGGTATATAAGGGGCAAATGTATCATCAGTTTGAATCACTTCAAAATAGTTATGTTCCATTCTCAACGTCATCCTGCAGGTGTGCGAGTTCAGAAAAATACTTATTTAAGGTGTTGCAGATAGGCATTACATTTGTGTCTCTGCATGATCTGAAGCACTATTTTGCTTCTAAATCCAAAGTGTAGCAGAGTTCCATGTTTTTATTGCATTTTGGATCTCAGCAGAGTTGGACTAGAAATGTATGAAAACAGAAACATTACTGCTGATATAATACGGTCTTACAACATTCTTTCATTTTGCCCTGCTGCAGTCCCATGTGCTATTCTGGAGAATGTCTTCTGAAAACTGGCTTTTGATTTGAAAGACTGTACCCCAAAAGCTTGAAATAATCTACATTACATTTGTAATATGGATACTGTGGCATTATTTTTATTTAAACTAATAATTTACAACTGCAAAGAAAAAGCAATATTTGATGGAAATGAAAATGTATTAATAGTTTGCATAAGCATGTGTATGTTTGCTGATAGCATAGTATGTATACATACAGAAGGAGTATCAAAGTTTCTTATATAAAATATTTCTAATGTGCTTTTTAAAATACCTTGTTCTCAGATTTTTACTGTCTGGTTGTTAAATAAATCCCTACTATTCTTTCTTGCTCAGATTAAAATGTTATTATCATTAACACAATTTTGCCTATTTCTCAGATTTTTAAGATTGACAAACAGTTGAAGTATGCACATTTTACAGAGTATGTTTAATGTTTTTACATTAAAAGCTGCATTTTAAGGTTGTGAAATCTTACATCAAACAAGTAAACAATGTGAATAAGACCCTACATATAAAAATTAGTAGTAAGCTGAAGTTGAAGTGAGAATCTAATCACTATCCAGTATTGTATTTATAAAAGAGTTCTTAAAACTAAAGTCATTATATACATTTAAAACTGCAGTTCATATTTGACAAAACTTGAACAACCAAATAATCCAGGAATAATCAAAAGCAGTCAAGCAAACACAATCTCAAAACTAACCAGGATTTTCACTCTAAAATTCATTAGGAAATCTAAACGTAAGTAACGTGCATTGCATTCCCACTGCAATATTTGCAATCAGACTGTTTGGACAGACACATGGTAGCTAATGGGCAAGATTTTAAATATGACAATAATAATATTAATATTAGATAGTAATAATACTATCTGCTTAGTATGCAATTTGAAAACTTATTTTAAAAACAAAGCTATCCATGTCAACTGAATATATTGAGAGAAAAGCTATCCAATTAATACATTTGCTGTTCTGGCTTAAGTTTGAATTAGTTCAGGAGTACCACCTGCTGCAACCATGCACATTAAGAAATGTGACAGTGACATTACAGGCAGATGCTGACATACCTAAGGACATTAATTAACTTAGTTCTGTGTTTTCTTTTCATTTTTATCGATAAAAACATAAAATACCTATTTTTAAACTACGAATATCTATATACACAACATCAAGTACCTACTTGGACATTTTCCTGTCAGAAACAGAATAAATGCAGAAATCCAAACAAACTTCAGTAGAAGCCTAGAAAATATCCAGATTTTTTATTACTGTCTGTTGAGTATGCACAATAATATATCCTGAGTTTGCTCACAGACATATCACAACTGGAATGCCTTCATTTGTCTTAATATCTTTGGAATTCTTTAAATGTTAATTGAAATTAATAATTCAGTTTGGAAAATAATTTTTACCCACAATTTGGTACCACACATCAGAAACTTTCACACTACATATATAAAAAGTTATCAAAAAACCCATTCATACTTGATTTTTGGCAAATCCACTGCCAGCAATGGAAATCTTGAGAAGAAAACGTAAAATAATCTATATACAGCAATAACACTACTTTTCAACTGTAAAAAGTTACACTAAAGTAAGTTATGTTTTTAAATTATTTTCATTTTGGTTCTTGGATACTTGAAGTTGTCCAAATAAAATTTATCCATGATGCATATCTAACTTACCTGGCTGTTTCTTCAACTTTTGGTTTTTCCAGTTTTTAGTCCAGATTCTTTATGCACATTCTAGCTAATTAAAAATGCATTACTGCACTGGAATTCTTAGGGCTATGACAACCACCCTACACAAACAAGCCATTCCAAGCACGTGAGCAACTTCCCATTTTCTGATTATATACCTATTCAGCTTTCTACAAAGGAAACAACTCAAAACCTTAAGTATAACTTTTAAATAAAAAGAGTATATGGACCCAAACTTCTTAATATTTTACTTCAATCAATTTTTACTGAACTACCTATTTATTTATACATATACATACACACACACACACACACACTGAAATTGGGGGCTAAATCAAAAGTAATATTAACATTTCCACATATTAATTAGGTAGATTGATCATAATAATATGCTTAACAGAAGCCAATGTCACATAAAAATGTGTTAGCTCAAGAAAACAAACCAAGACTGAATCATAAGAATGTCCAATGTACAAAAACGATAAAGGCAGCCATTATAAAAATCTTTTCAGTGAACATTAACATATCCATACAACTCCATTTATTAACAACTAAAAATTAATTTGAAATAAACAAGTCTATACAGTAAGTTAAGTTGCACTGACTGAACTAAGCACATGATAAACTGACTTTTACAACAATGTAAATTAGTCATATTGGATTACCTTCAGAGAGAGATATTTTATTTCTACTCTTAGCAGGATTATGTATAGAACCAGTATAGTAATTTGAGTGCTTCCATGTGCAGCTAATAATGAGTGGATACATACTAGTATGCATATTTACTTAAATGTAATTCTACTTTCAAAGGGATTTACTCCCAGGTAAACCGAAACAAAGATCCAGATAATACCTTATTATGTGTGTAACTGAAACACACATATATTTTAATATGTATGCTTCATTTATCTTAAAAACTGTAGGTGTGTCAAGGATGCTATTTAAAATTATTATTACACAATTATATTAATTAAAAAGCCCAAGACTGATCATGGTTTTTATCAAGTTATAATTGCAGAATATATATGGTGTATTTAATTTCATATCTCAGCAAATTTATAATCCAATTTATTATATTGATTAAATATTAAAAATGATTTTCATTAATTCACAAACCAATTACAGTAAATTTGGGGAAAAGTAAATATTTAAAATGTTGACAGCTTTGAAAAGAAAAATTAGGCAGGTGCAAGTAAGAATCTCAGAAGTCTGTTTTTTATCAACAAACAACATATTGCTGAGCATGACTATAAATCTACTGTTAATTCTGGAGTACATCAGATTTACATGTCCTTATTGGGACAAACTACATTTTACTGTTTAAAGAAACTGCTGGAATTTTTATTTTTCATGTTTGGTTTTTTTACAGAACTCTTTTGTACCTACTTTTAGTTGACACAGTGTGTCTATGTATACACTATTGGAGTATTTGGAAATAGGACATAACAAAAAAGTAAAGAATGACCATCATCTGTTTTTTTAACATTTTGTAAATAAATATGGGGTATTTAGTTCTGTATATTGCAAAAGAAATCTTTTGTACACTTTAATTCAACTTAAGCCTAAATCTTCTCCAATGGAATTTCAATCTACAAGGATCAGAAACACTAATTTTTTGGTACACCTTTAGGCATGTTCAAAAACCATCTACGTAAAACTGGCTATAAACTAATAATGTGATTTATATTCTAGTTTCATCATAAAGTTCATCAAATACAATAAATGGATGCATTTGTAAAAAATATGCATTTTGTTAGAGACATTTAACACCATTAAATATTGCTGAACACAAGACGTTCCCTGAGGTGTAAACATCAAATAACTCGAACAGATTTACACATCAGCCCCATCAAACAGTTTATTACAACACTACATCTATTATAATCAAATTGTTGCGCTTTACAGACATTATCTTGAACATTTAAACAAGAACCAACTACTATAAAAACAAGCATTTACTTGACTTTTTTCCAATTGCCTGCACATTTTAATTGTCAAATATATATATAACCAGTAATAGTTGCAAAAAGCTATATGTTTTAAATCACACAGGTTCCTTCAAATAAAAACAGCTAAGCAACATAAAAAGTAAGAGAGCTACTGGTTACCATATATGCAGATTTGCTTTATTCAGATCTATTCCTGTTCAATTTATCCATGAATCCTTTACAGCTCTGTTCGATCACAAGAAGCAAACTGCTGGACAAGCCTCTTTCCACGAAGTTACATTTCTTTTCTGGCGAGGTGCTCCTCTTCCTTCAGCTGTAATGTGTTAAAATTTGTGATGTAGATTTTGCTAGATCCCACAGCAAAAAATGGTGGTTTAACTATACATACACAATTTACAAACATCAAATCTATTTCAGCATAAAAATAAAAAATGGAAATAACAAGAATTTGTTTGAAAACCTTCCAAATTGCAGGTTGATCATTTTAGAATCATATTACAGGAATATATAGATACCTAATTTTGTAAAAAGTAAACATAAATAGGAATGTTTCTTCAGATCAACATTCAAAAAAGTGCAGAGGATTATGTATCAGCCAGACCATTTTGTTACATTGTTTAACCAGTTTAATTTTAAAAAATGAAACTATGTGAAAAGCTAAATAATACAACTGTTAAAAACAAATTAATCTGACAGATAAATGATAAACAGTTCCTTTCATCTATGTAGCTTTTGGTTCATGCTTAAAAGTCAGATAGACAGACAACTAGATAATATGTATATGGACTAAGAGAAATATGGAAAAATGAGAGGATCTTGGTTCACTTCTAAACACAGCTAGCACTGAAGTATGATCACATAACTGTTTGGCACTTTGAAAATATCAAAGTCAACTCAATAGCAAAATTACTAAAGACTTTACTACAGTTACATAACTCTGCTATGATTACATGGAAGACTTATTTTTGCTTTGGATACCATGAGTAATTCTTTAATTTGTACTAAAATCAGCAGCTGTGATACAAACAACCCGCCCTTTTAAAAACAATTAAAGGCTCACATGTTCTTTCTTTTCTTCAGGTGGTATCAGAAACTACTTTTAAAAGTTTGCTTGGTTTAACAAAAAAATGTGCCCTAACACCTGAATTCCAGAAACAAAACACTCAAAATTTATACTTCATATCGTTAGATTCTAGCTAGTTAGCTTTTTAAAAGTTTCACACTTTTTAATAACAATATTGTTGTAGAATATTCTATATAAAATCTACAGTAAATACAGAAATACTGCTTGGTAACTATTATAATTGATATTAAAAATGATAAAAAAATACATTAATACATCACATGTTTGTTCATTCTTATGCTCAATACTGGCCGGAAGCAAGCTCCTAAATATGTTTCCAGTCTTAAAACAGAAATTTTAAATCTTACTGTAAAGTAAGTCACGCTGAATCCAGTGGAACATGGTTCCAAAAAAGACTGTTAGGATATAGCATAAAACATCAAAGCAATAATTTCAAAAAAATCAGAAAATGTGAATTATTTCAGAATTACATATATTTTGTACGCAGATATCTAGATAAAAAATTTCAGAACACAAAGCAATATGCAGCTGCCATAAGGTCACTCTTGTTAATGATACAGTTCAAATTAGAAAAATTAATTCAATTAATAAAAATTTCAGATGCCCTTTTCTGGCGATTCCTTTTCTCTCACAATGGGTTTTAAGCAAGTGAGAATTTAATTAGTTTTCACTTTGAGTATTAAATATTTGGATTTTTTTCCTCTGTTGCACATTAAAACCCGTTTAAAATTGGTTTTATTAAAAAGATGAATCAAAGTGTGCATAAATTGTATTCAGTTATAATGCTCAGATGGAATCTCAGTTTCAGAGGAACAAAATGACAACTGCATGACTATTAGAATTTTCCATTCTGAATACAGTGTCCATTAATTACCTAAATAAATAATAAGCATGAAAAAATATAGTAATAACTATAATAAACTATTTCTAAAATACCATCTTGTTGGTAAACACATTTTTAAGATTATCAATAACAAATTTAAGTACAGACTCCAAGCTTCTCGGGTATAGACAGAGATTCTATTCTAAACTATTTCAATATAAATAAATTAATGAATTTATACTAACAATCTTTCCATTGGTAGGTAGTATTTTTAAAAAAAAGTTATACTAGGATATTGTGGATTGGGAATACTATAACACAAAATCAGACTGAAAGTCTGTTTCATATACTGGGAAATATTCAGTGATTAAAAATTTTTATAGGAGCATTGCTATTTAGAGACTCAATGTTTATATTAAAATTATTACAATGGTGGTATAGTTTTGATATTACTAATTTTCTTTCATAAAAAAAATTATCTCTTCCTTCTACTAAATACATAATATTAGCCAATTATTTCAGCGGAGATGTCTGCTGCAATATGTAAATGAAGTCAAAAACCCAATAGTTTTCGCAATTATTCAAAGGTTTTTCACTGTGGCTTCAGTAAATAGCAATTCAGTCATTTTGAATAGTTCCTAAATAAAAATGTAAAGATAAGGCAGGCTTAGGAACTGTGAAAGCGATTAGGCAACTTCTCATCCACTCAATCACTTCCTACTTTCACTCTTTAGAGCAATTTATTTCCCAGTCTAATAATCTCTTGTGATACCAAACCCAGGTAAATTACTTTTTTTTAATTTTTAAAAGAGCAGGCAGAATTTATGGACATTATGGAGGACAGAATTCCCAAAACCTGAACTTATTTTTACAACCGCAAGCCCATGACTCTTTAGTTTATTGTAATTCCTTATATTCAGAGCCTGACCCCCCCCACCCCAAAATTCTCAATGAGATTAACACTCATATTGTAACAAACACTTATTTTTCAAGCATACATCACACAGCCATAGTTGCAAATCAATCTTCTTGTTGTATTTTAATGGATTATATATTTTAATGGATTAAGTGTGTTAAAAATGTATACCTTATTTCCTTGCTAATGAAATAATTTGGCTTTTCTGTTCCAAAGAGACTCTAACATTAGCATTTCAGCTTTTGGGAAGGAAAATGTATTCCAACAAAAGTCCAATTATGTATGTCTGTTTTTTCTGTTCTTTCACTTTTACATTATTACATTATTACAACTATTATATAGTTGTATATTCAAAATGAAACATTGTTGGTATGTCTTACTTTGTTTTTAATTTGAGATAGAAAAAATATTTACTAGTTTTGTCTAATATTTGTCTGTTTATACAGCTACATTACAAGAACTCAAATTGGGTGACTCAATTCTGGCTAAGTTGAATTCTATGCATCATCATGGGATTCCTTTGGCTTGGCTATTTCTCCCTTCATGCAAGAGATGAAGAAGCCAGGAAGCCACAATCTTTTTATCTTTAATCCAAGCTAGCTTCCATATCTTGTCTGGACTAAAAGTTTTTATAAAACAGTTTCCAGTTTGCATTAGTGGAAAGCAGCTTCCTACTCATTTATGTGACAGAACACAAAAGCAAAAGAGATACCATATTGATACATATTATGTGTGGCTTGGATCTGATAACCTAATACAATCAGTCACAATTTCTCATAATTTCAAACTGTAATCATAATAAATTCCACTCAGTTCACAAAAATAATCTTAAATATTTCTATATGTTTTCACATTGAGACATATGAGAAACTAGTAAAGCTAAAACTTTAGCAAATAAAATAGAACAATACTGTTGAATTTAAAAGTTCTCAAACCACAGTAAGCAAGAAATGCACTCCAATATATTTGTTGAAAAATGAATTTCAACCCATGATCTTTGTCACTTCCAAAATCAAATTACTTCACATAAGAAACGCAGTTCAAACCAAATTTTGTTATGAATCTATTAGAAAAGGGTGATTGTATTCAGAACCATAATTATGAGAAAACGAAGGAACTGGACTAGCATAAAAACCATAGCACAAATGTAAGAGCAAAATTACTAACATGCACAAAATTGCTATTCATTTTGCCAATATAGGTGCTCACAAAATAATTCTTAATAAAACTGGTAGATTATATTTATAATTATTCACATTTTTTTCAACCAGCAGCACTAAAGAGTATCAGTAAAATAAACATTATAGGAAAAAAGACATAAAACATACAATCACCTGGAATAAGAATTTCAGATACAAATATCAAGTCTTTTAGATTTGAAATAAATGCTTTCCGGCAAAGATTTTAAACAAAAATTTGGATTATAAAAGGGAGAGATATAGTTGTTGCCAACTATCTAATCCAACCAGCTACTCTCTCTATACATTTCACTTATTTCAGAACAAATTAGCATTGCCCTCTTAAGACAAGAGTAACGGTATTGATTAATTGAGCTATGAATATAGGTATTTAATATATCTGCCCAATCCATTTAATATTACACTTTACCAGGGTCATGAATAGGATGTGACCGACTTAAGTTCTAAATATAGGCTCAGTCATCTGATATACATTTGATACATAATTATGATCGTGTATCTTTATTTATATAAAGTTTATGCAAAATAGACAAGGAATGAAGTAGTACAATCGTTATGCTTGGACACAAGTGTTGATTCTATTCTCTTAGGTTCCATTTTATTATGTTCAATGCCTGTACATAAAATGCTGAGCAGATGGAGGAATGTTTCCAGTTTTCATTAGGTACTGTAGCCTACCCCATCTGGTGTAGCATGTATATGCTAGATTATAATTTCCATCATCCTCAGACAGTATAATCATTTCCTGTGCCGACTGGAAAATGCAAACAGTAATCCAACATATCTGGAAGCCACTAGATGGTGAAAACTACACTTAATGTGCAAATACAAATATTCTTCCCAAGAATGAAACATTAGATTTTTTCTTCACAAAAAAAAGACAAGAAAAGACAGTTTTAAGAACATGCTTTGTAAAAAACAAAAAAACAAAAAAAGAAGCCACACTTTAAATTTTACACAAATCTGACCAAGAATTATGTGCATTCAAGCTATGGTACTTTTAAATTACAATGAGGTTTGCTTATAGTGGTTTGAGAACAGAGATAAATTTATTGTCAAATGAAGCTCAAATCTATCAATGCTAAATTGATTCATCCTCTTTTTAATCTAGAACAAATCACCGTAAGCAAGTATGTAAAAACACCAAATTGAAAGCTTTCAAAATACGTTAGTTAAAAATGTTGTTTGTAATGTATATAATATACACCAGAGCTTAAGAACATTTTTAATTTCCTGCGTTTTTAAATGCTTATTCATGACAAAGCATAAAATTAAACTCATCACATGAGATAATCTACAATTTTCATGCCTGAAGCAATTTTAGAAATTTTGATTATTATTTCTATGCAATCATGTGGCTTTCAGCTTTTAATCTAAATATGGGTATCACCCAACACAAATATGATCTGTTGGTTGTTTACACACGAATTTCTGGTTTTTTTAGTAAGTACAAGAAAATAAGACACATCTAAAATATTTACAATTTTCTTGTACTTTTATAATGACAATTTACAAAAGACATAACAAAAATACAGAAATTTATGAAAACATCCAAAATAATCCAGTAGCCAGAAGAACATTATCAAGGCACATTTAAAAAAAATGTCATTAAACACATTTGAACCAGGTGAAAATCCATTTTGGGATCAATCATTAACCCCCAAATAAGACTGGAAAGTTACATCTGATTTCAGAGAAACTACATAAATACAAGTAATTCCTAGGGCTGTAGTAAATGTGGGTGATTATCATCTTAAGATTCAATTATAGGAAGAAAGAGAAAACAAAGGTGAGCTGTAGAGTTCTTGCAGTGTATGACTGCAAGATATAGGGTTTCATCTTATTCATAAAAACTGAGTAGGAAAAATAAGTCTGTATAAACTTCAGAAGACCACATAGTAATGAAGTTTTGTCATGTCATTAAAGAAGAGCTTGTGCAAACCTTATTTCCTCAGGGTCTGAGGATGATATCTTGCAGTGTTTTTCCACCTAAATCAGAAATATTTTTTTCTCTTATGGGATGAAAAAGCTTTTGACATCAACCTAATATGACTAATTAACCTATTTATATTTTGAAAACATTATAAATATACATTGTGTGTGTATTCAATATCCTTCATATGTTTTAGGTTTGTACTGAAAATTCATTAAACTGATAGAAAATTGTGTCACTATGTTACAGGTACATCTAGTTATATTACTAATTACCAGATGACACATCCAGAACATAAGATTATGTACTGCTGATATATATAGATAGCATCTGGTTTAATTAAAAACAAAGACGTAGGAGAAAATTGGGATTTCAAATTGTATCATTTATCCTTCAATATACTCTTTGGATAATCTATATTTTTAGGTGGACAACGTGTCACTGTAGATGGAAAGTATTATCAGTTAACACAGATACTGCGTAATTTAAAGGCTGAGACAAAAGTTTGGCTGGTTGTTCTATAATCAACACAGAACATAACTTTGTTACCTTAACCATCTTCCTTTATATAAAAAAATCTAGTACCCTTGAATAACATAGATGGTATAATTACATCAGATTCAGAACTGTGCCCAAAATAATGCATCTTTTAAAAATAAAAATGGGTTTTTATTTCAGAGAAACCAAATATAACTTTCAGAACAGATTGCTTTATGATTAATACACAGAACTCTGTATCTCTCCTCATTCTATCTCACAATGGCAAGTGCTATTTATTTTCATAATTGATAAAATGCAGCTACTTTCATGTAAGTTTCCCAGTATCTTTCAAAATCCCAAATTCAAGTCTTCATTCAAATTCCTCCTAACAACTATAAAGTGAAAACTTAAAACATTGTATTTTATGGTTAGATTGCAAATTACATAGTAATATATTTCATATTTTAGGAATTTACTTTAGGTTTAAATTACATACTATTATTTCAAATTACAAAATTTAGAAGATTATTGCAAGCATAAGGGCAAATCAGATTGTTTTATATTATTTGATTAATACTTAAATTCATAGAATTTGAACTTATTGTATTGTAATTAGGTAACTGAAAGATTGTGTAAACTGGAACACATGTGTATACAATGAAATTTCAAGGACATAAAAGCAAATGATAATTTCAAACAAAATTTCTCCAGTTTGAATTACATGTGCAAGGATCACTCTATAGTCTATTCAAAATGTTTAATAAACTGTAACAACAAAGGCCAAATTATTATATTTACATTTAAAATTCCTTTTATTTTCCTTTTATTTGACACTGGACAGAAGCCAGTGGGAGTTTTACCTCATTCCACTTATCACCAATAAGTGTTTTGAATGGGATAGCGATAGCTGAGCAAGAAAAGGGTCAAAACCACATTGGGCATATGTAAAAGAACAGACAGAACTTTCTAGGCTTTTAACATCAAGTCTTTCATACAAAACAGCTAGTGTGTATTCAATGTTCTTTAACTGATATATCAACGTAATTATATTTTTAAGAAACATATCTCATATTTAATTAAAGGATATTACCCTTTCAGGCAATGTTTAAATTAGCAGGATATTCACATGGACAGATTAGCAGGATATTAGCTGGCTATTAACTGTGACTTCTAATTGTATTACTAAGTTCCTGAAACATTCTGCCTCAAAAAATTATTTACATTTATTAAAAGGACTTCCTTTTACACTTTGACCCAAACAGAAATCATGTGGCCTTCCAGATGCTGACAGAATATAACTCTCACAATAATATATCATTCCCTCTGGAATTTGGGGATAAGTTTCTCTAAGATGAGAAGAGGATTTTCTTTTCTTCCCATCACTGACAGATACACATTTTAACAGTTAAATATGCATAAAGGGCAATAGCTCTTATATTTATAAAATGAATAGCAAAACTATAATGATAATTCTGTAAGAAAAATCAACTTATGTTTGTACAATTACTGGAAGCAGTCACTGCACTAAGATCATAAAATACCTAACTAATGGCCCTGAAATCTGCCCTCAGCACATATAAAATACCCACCCCCATACTGGCCCATGCATCATTTAGTAAAATTCTAAGCACTGATAAATAAAGCTGTACTATGCTGCTGTACAGTAAATTCCAAGAACTTTTAGACTTGAAAGAAGTAGTACAAATGTAAGTACTTTGGATAGAAAGTCTACCTTGTGCACAAAGCTTTCCCAAAAAAATACGCAGGGTTAACAAGTGAGGATAGAGGCTTAATGAATGTCATGTGCAAGGGAACCTGGACTGCTTTAAAAAATACTGTAAATGTAATTCTTACTTGCAAGTAACAAACATTTGTAAACATTTTACAAAAGAAACAGATCCTGCAGATAAAATTAAGTAAGAAGAACATGCAGGTCAATAATGAATATTAACAATCATCTACTCAGAAAAGATTAAGAAGACGATCGATAATAAGAAAATTTAATACATTTTCACTTTGTATTGAGTATGCTTATCATTTTTGAAAAAAAATCATGAATTCCATGTGACAAGTGCAAACATTTTTGAAACTCAAAATGATACCCGTTATATAATGTGAAAAAAACATGTTCATTATTCTCTACTTACTTAGTACGTAACCGATACCAAATAGCTATGCCTACAGAAGTAAACAGTCTTTATTAGATAACTGAAAAAACCTGGAAGCCAAGAACTGTCAATTGCTATAAGATAAAAAAGGAATACAATGATTTTCTAATGAGAAACTTCAAATAATTTTTGACCATTGGTGAAATGTTGAAATAGATGTTCAGGCTTAAAAAAAAAAGGCAATAAACTGATGCAACTAGAATTTTAAACAAATGATAGTGACTTTTAAATGACCAGAGTCCTGGTGTTGCAGTGGTTGCAATGCAATATTGCAGGCAAACTCTGCCCACAGCCTGGAGTTTGATCCTGATGGGGGTCAAGGTTGACTCAGCCGTCCATCTTTCCAATGACCCAGATTGTTGGGAGCAATATGCTGATATTGTAAACCGCTCAGAGAGTGCTGTAAAAGCACTATGGAGCAGTATATAAACGTAACTGCTATTGCTATTAAAAGAAAGTGATACCTAAAAAAGTAGCTTACTATCATCTAATTTACTGGAACTAAAACATAAGTCAGTATCAACCTTTGGAAACCAAATATTAAGCTACTATAAATGCCACATTGCTGACTATATCGTATGCTATTAAAAAAACCCAACCCAAAACTATAAATAATATTAAAGACAACTATGTATTTTCTTGGTGTGGAAAGAAGCATGCAAGGTTTATCAAGAGTGGAAAAAAACCCAAAAACACAAGTTGTCAAAAAAAAGAAAGAAAGGAGGAAAAAAAGCAACCCTTATGACTACCGTGTTTCTCCAAAAAGAAGGCCAGGACTTATTTTCTTTTGACCCCCGAAAAAACAGCTAGGCCTTCTTGTTGGAGGGTTCTAATTTTTGACTCACCTCGTGTCAGTGGCACTGACAGCCCTGCCCAGCAGGAGCCCGCTGCTGGCTCTTCTTCTTCTTCTGCGGCCGCTTGCTGCCACTCGCACGCATCGCCCCGGCCTCCATTTTGCCTTCAGATGCCTGCCAGAAGGCATCTGCAGCTGATAATAGAGCTCCGGATCAATCCGGAGCTCTATTATCAGCTGCAGAGGGCTTTCCGCAAGGCATCTGCAGCCGATAACAGAGCTCCAGATCGATCC